>BLKM01011093.1:2605394-2845423 GCA_013340265.1 Coptotermes formosanus | reverse complement strand
TTATTATTATTATTATTATTATTATTATTATTATTATTATTATTATTATTTCAGTCACGGGTAAGGACTTAGCGACAGCAAGACCCGGCCAAATTGCTGCTTACCTGCACCGCTTCGGCAGATTTGTCCGGATGTTCGTTGGAATATCCAGACAAACCCATTGACAGCCAAATCCCTCCTACACCCCCTACTAGTGTAACTATACACCAGAACCCATTGTTTCCATTGATACTTTCAGAGTTGACAGAGGAGGCACGCTTTAGCACATTTGTTCTTAGTGGATTTTGGTACCTTACGTCTTGAAGATTATGGTTCTGTTGCCCCTGTTAATCTGAAATATCTGTGAAAAGCATAAGTCCTATTGGATATAACCACAGAGGATATATTAAGGGGAGTAAGCATGTCTGTAACGAAGAGTTTTCTGGTGCTTCTGGATCATAAGGCACAACTGCACATTCACTCATTTTTAGAAGATTTGTAATGACCGTGTAATATTATATACTTCAAGCATACACAAATAAGCCCTATCTGCCTCAAATAAATACCTTTCTATAATCCACACTTTGTGCCAACAGCGCTAACACTTTAAAATCGTTTTCCTTTTTGTATACTTACCTTATATATTCAGATATATGTGCTTTAAATAAATGTGTCCGTAATATACAAAATTTGGGGAACTCTCTAGTGACGTGTAAAACCATTAACACTGTACATGAACCTACACATGAACACGTAGAGAAAATTTTGCAGTGCTGCAAGACCGTCACACTGAGTTTAAAGTTTATGTTCCAGAGTCACTGTCTAAAGCAGAACTGTAAAGGAGTCTGTGGCTGTGGTTTAACTAAAACTGGTTGTTGGAAGCCATTATAATATAAGCTGTTTAACGCGTCACTAAGGTCCCACGAGTTTAACCAAAATTGGAATTTTCCGACAGATTCATATAGATATGTCCAATGTGAAATTTAAAGTAAATTGGTTATGTGGGAGCCGCACTGATACAAACGGACGGACGGACGGACGGACAGACGGAGGGAGAGGGGATGAATGGACGGACTAACAGCCTGATACAATTCAGTCCAAAAGAGTGCTTTTAATGCGATTTAATGTCGCTGGCAACAATGAAACTTACTTATATCTTCCTATAATGTGCCCGATATTTCTACCCGATTTTAGCCAAATTTAAATTTTCTTGACGGATTTTCAAGAAAGTTTTCAATATCAAATTTCTCCTAAATCCGTCTAGTAGGAGCGGCGCTGATATCTGTGGGCGCGCGGGCGGGCGGGCGGGCGGACGGACAGACATGACGAAGGCAATAGTCACTTTTCGCGACTATGCGAACATGCCTAAAAAAACTTACAAGCCACAAATACGGAGTACTGTGGGACCAGTTGTATTGTATCTTGTTCAGAGTAACGTAGGACATTTCAAGGGGGTCAGTACATGTATCTGCAGGCATAACGGTAATCAACTTAGTTGTTTCAGACGCTAAGGATATAAATGGATAAAATGAAACAAAGTCAAGTTAAACCCATAACGGTCCGTTTATAGTGGTTGCTGGAGCCGTGTTCATGCAGTTGATCAGGATATGGGATTTGGCTTTGGGTTGCCGACTGAAGGTAAATGTTACAGTACCGTCCCTCGGTTCACCTACCGCCTGCACAACGTAAGGGAGAAATATGCCGTCTCCTTTCTCGGTAAATGTGACTCAAAACCTTGAAGCACTGTAGGTGCAGGTAGAGTCCAAAGTGCCTTTTACCGTAACACTCGGTTACAAAATATGTGTTTCGACATGTATATTGGCATCAGACACTAATTATGTCATAACGTATGGATAGAAATAGGTAAAAAGACGTCTGTGAGAAGAAGAACGAAATAACAATGGAGTTTTTCTTTTTTGTTGAGTATCGTACTGTGTAGCGAGATGTTGGAGTCCTGCTCATTCAGCTGTACATTATTGATTGTAACAAGACTAGTATCATGCCAAGTGCTGGTGTACACAAGGAACAGGGTCGAGGCGAATTCTTTTAAAATTTTACCCGTTCCATTTTCTCACCCATTTAGTAACTTTACTACGACATTTTTGTCCGTCTCTTTCTTTTGACATTAAGGTCTCCAGTGTCGTTGCCAGAGCCATCTCTTCTTCGAAACTCAGACGAAATACTAATAACAACGTTGAGACCTCTCTCTCTTCTGATGACTTTACCCCCCCCCCCCCCCCCGTTACAGGGCTCATCATCCCAAACTTCTCTCTACTCCACCCCACCAACCTCGCATCCCCATATACAGAGGCGTTACTACATCTCGCCCTTATATTACTATACCATAAACTGCTTTATTGATATTTGTCTTCTTCCGCCAGTTTCTTTACAATAGCTGCAATACAGAACAGAATTGTTTATCCAGAAACTAGTGAGTTGCTGCTGTACTTCATTGCTTCTGTACTTATTGCAGTTTCACCAGAAGAATATCCATGCTCTTTTGGCTTTAGGGCTTACAGATTTATTATGCTTAGAACGCTTAGTTATTTTGCATCAATGTAATATAGGTACTTAGGTTAATTAAAGTGCGTGAGTATCTAAAAACTGCGTTTGAACTAGATTAAGCCTTGCTGCACATTATGTGCTTTGGCACTGACAATTAATTTTAAATTTGTACACTCGTACTTTTACAGATTTATCTAAAATGTTTGTGGTAATGCATTCACTATCCAGTTTCGCGTGTTACCGTCTCAACATAATTACCACTGATACCAGAGTGTGATTCTACTCGTAATTACTTGGAAAAGTTAGCACCGAATACACATAACGTGTCCACTGTAGGCCAGCATGTTTTTTCTGTAGAACTAACGTAGTTTGGTATTTGGTGCCCAAAATAAAGATTGTGGGCTGAACTCACTTTGGCTCTTATCGATATTTAGTCGGCCGGGATAGCGCAGCCAGTGTAGCATTTCGCTAGGGGCTGGATGGTCCGGGAATAGCATCATGCTGGCGCGAGATATTCCGCACTCCTCCATACTGGGCCTGGGCCCGTCGAAGCTCCTGTGCATAGGGTGCCGGGTCTCTTTCCTGTGGGCAAAGCGGCCTGGGCGCGGTCTTCAACAGCCACCCCACCTAGCGCCGAGGTTAAAGAAAGAATAGAGCAATATCTCTACTGCCCCTCTCGGCCTTCATGACCTTTTCTAGGGAGAAATTTACTTTAGTTATCGATATAAAATGCGACAAACAACTGCTTCACAAATCTGATATCAAAATATGTCGATATTACTTATTGCACAAAGATTGGCAGAAAATCAAGAAATATACACGTAGAACTCTTTCTTTGAGATTCAGTAAACTAGTTTCACTGGTCACATCTTATTTCGTAGCAAATATTTATTGATATGCGAAGGACAGCTTGTTACTCCGTGCAGTATAATGTTTCCTAATAGGATGACAAGTGTTGAAGAATTTGATTTGTACTGCAATAAATGAATTCGAATGCATCATATTAAGCTGAATAAGAAGGCAAGTAATTTTAAAATATTTGACTGACAATTTAGCAAGGCTACATCTTTCCAGTGCTGGTTGTTTAAAGGAACCATAAAGTTCCGTGCACACAAGATTCGGGATGACAGAAACAGGACAGTATAGGAATAGATAGAAAGTAATTTAAAGTTTGAACATAGGAAGAGGCCACAGAAATTTATGAATTAACAAGCAGGAAGAGGAAAAGGAAAGTAGGAGAGCTGTAAACTTAGAACAAAGTATTTATTATACAAAATATGGATAATATTAATATTTTATAATAACCATGTGAAACATTTTAACGTATGTACAAGAAGCCTAATAAAATCAAATAAGATTTACAAGGGAATTGTATTTCAGTTTGACCAGTAACATCAATTTAATTTACACTTGTGTAACCTTCAACTTCAGCATGCCATTGTGTGACTTGCTAAAAACAATACCACTCACAAGACTATTGCTTAACAAGGCTGTACAGTACCTAACGGTGGACTTTCTACGAAAATGAGCCCCTGAATTGCCTCACGACCGGGGGCCACACCTAAGTTTGTGTCACGACGCTCCTTCTCCTTAAACAGAACATAACAAATTCAAAACATCGTGCAGCCTATTTGATAAATTCGGCGCCTCTGTCAATCTCTGACCTCACGTTAAATGTAGGTCTCCCGTACCTCACATATTCGGTTAGCTAAAAAAGAAAAGGGTTACTCCTTTCTCCCTAGCCAGTACGGTCAAAGATCGTACACGAATGCACAAGCTGCTTCAAGCAACTCGTAGCGTCGTACTAAGGGACACGATATTGCAGTGTGTGTTTGTGCTATTTGCATGGGTCGTCGTCTTTAATGTAGACGTCTACATGTCTACAATACTCGTATCTACATACTGATAATTCCTAAGGCCATTTTATCACGTATACACAAATTAAAGGCTTTACCACGTATATTTGTATGTAGTAATGTAATAGACTACGTAATATCAGGTAAATTATTCTCTACTTCCCACTGGTCCTAACTGCTTTTGACCATCTTACATGCAACTGTGAATGTTACACAGAAGGGAGTTTCAGACCCTAAGCTACGGAACCGTCCGTTAATCTTTCACGGTATAGGAAAATGTTCCAATAACGTAGATTAACCTATTATTCAATTCCCTTTAAGAATATCTCGCACATTGAAGTTAAAACGGTCAGAAAATTAATATTGTATGGATTGCCGTGTTACGGAGAGTTTCAAAACGTGGCGCTCTTACAGCCAGTTTTCGTATAAATAATGCTACAGAGGTTTTCGCCGTCTGTTTTCGTGTAGTTGTTATTAAAAGCTTTGTAGCAAAGGGACTAAATCCTGAAGTATTAAGGAATTTGCACATGTATCGCTAAATATTGATATAGGTTTTCTATAAGGTTATTCGTCGTCTGTCTGTAACGTACGTTTTAATAAAATACAATTACCTTTTTTTAAGTTCAGTCACATTTTTCACGTGTTTCTCCTAAGGTTATGCACAGTGTACACCGTCACAGTTTTTTAGCTATTTATAAATTGTTTAATGTGTTCCATGTCCGTGCACTATATTATACAAAAAGACTAATCACAACAAATGCACAAAGAGATTTTTATCTTCAATCGTAACATACTCCTACATGTTTCGACCCTGCTGGGTCATCTTCAATGTAGTGCAGGCCGGGACCGCAGAGAGTTCACGCCTCCAAAAACAACCCAGTACACAATCAACAGCACATTCTCACTCAACTATAAAGTGCAACCTTAGTGTAACGATAACAAAAAAGTTCTCCCTGAAGATGACCCAGCAGGGTCGAAACATGTAGGAGTGTGTTACGATTGATAATAAAACTCTCTTTGTACATTTGTTGGTGATTAGTGTTTTTGTATAAATTGTTTTTTTAACATTGGATTTGTAGGCTGAAAACTGTACCGGCATACATTTATGTAACATTCAGCACAGTAACTGCAGAGCCACAACACAGCAAGACATCCTGTAATGTCCTTTAATCCCGATTTTTTAAATAAACTTATTTTTCAAGTCTTTTAAGCACAACAGGGTAGACAATTTGCAATTTCACTGTAAGCAAGGAATTCTGAGTAAATTTAGGACTCTTATTTCCTTTGGAATATTTTTCTGTACACCACAAAGCCATTAAAAGCTCTTTTTGTTAAGGCCTACCCATATTTTACATATAAGGGTGAGGTTTGTTGTTCAGTTATTTTTCTACCGATATGTACAGTATATATGGTACCAAATTTTTTAAGTAAGTACGAGTGGTATCATGAGATTGCAACACTTGACTTTATGCCCCAGTCGATATTACAGTGGTCGGGTTCGCTGAAAATTTTCCTACATTTCAGCACAGTTTATTTTATGAAAATTAGCATGTTTATCGTAATATAAATGTTACAACTTGCAAAACGTTTTTAGGTTTAGTTTCTTCTTAAAATTTCCCGTTTAAATTTCACCTGACCTTATGATAGTGTCTAATAATTTAGCTAGTGAACCTTTCTGTGCGTTGTTTCCACTAGCAAAGATTTCAATTACAGTAAATTTGCCGGTGGAAAGTAGGAGCCTATTACCGTTCAAGTTTGTTGCTTTGAACACATACACATACATACAGAATGCTTAGATATGTCTGTGATGTATATTCGTAGAGAATTCTACATGTCTTAACTTTACTTTTTCAATCAGTTGCAGCCGTCAACCTCGTAATAACACATACTGATTGCTGGTCACCTCATTTATTTTTACAGTCTGAAAGAGAACGAGCCTATGTCCACTGCTGCCTATCTGCCAACTCACCAAATTACTGGAAGCTAACTTTGATGTCACTGCCGTTGCTGCTGACGTTAGTGTTTGTAGGAAATGACACTCATGATGATTATGCCAATTTTTATAAATATTTCTAGGGTAGTGTAGTACTTATAGGCGACAAAACAAGTAACTGACATTGTTGATATTAAGTGCAGCTTGAAAGTCCGGCTGTGGTTACGAATTTCCATTTCGGGATTATAAAGGAAGACAGACAGATACAGTCAAACAAACGAGCAGTCAGACAGGCACACACACGCACACGCACACGCACGCACCAAATATCTCTACCCCATGAAACCGACAAGGCCTTTGACTTTAATGAAGAGGAATGAAGCGGCGTCGTGACGTCAAGTCCCCTACTCACTTTCTTCCTCCCCACGTCACTTCACAAGAATATCTAGCCGTCCTTGTTTCTTTGCTTGGGCGATGTTAAACACATTGAGTTGATAAATGGCGAGTCATAAGATATGTCAGGACTACGCGAAGAGAATCTTCAATAGAACGATCAAAACTGATTGAATGGCTACATTATACCTCTTAAACACAAGCCATGAATAATATTAAAATGTTACTAAATAGGCCTATATTCATCGTTTGATATACGTCGACTTTTTAGGAAGAGGGTTTTCATATTTTCATTGCCGAGGAAAGACGGCAGTAGGAAAAGGTGTGTAAAATTAATGAACCCGTATGTGTCCATAAGAGGCATCTGAACGACTTGTTAAATTCTCAAGAAGGACTTTGATTCAAGGAATACTTTAATACTAATGTAAAAATGCGCCTGTAACTGGGACAGCTGTAATTAACGTTTATGCTTACCCAGCTGGTTGATAAGTAAGCAAGTAAGTAACAAGTAATCCAAACCGAATATTGAGTTACACCAATAATAGTGGGCGCTATTACACTTGACCCTAAATAAGTTCAATGCAGTTAACTTTATTATAACCTATTTCCGTAATATCCTAATTAATATTATCGTCCTGCTTCCAGAATGGCCGCGTCCGAACCAATTTCTCCACCAAAAGTCTTACGTATATTTTATCAAGTCCAAATCCAACGAGTTATGTTATGTAAACTGTATGAAAAAGAGTGTAAAATCGGCAGCTGAAGTGCCACCTGCCGTGCTGTAGGAGTTGACGAGATGTTAGTGTATGTCACTGTGAATCGACTGGACTCTATTTTGTAACATATAAACATATACTGAATTAAGGGTGTGCCGGAGTGTCCGCTTAGGCAAACCCTTCGCTGGAGAGTTCGGAGAAATTCTTTGTTGTGCCTACCAGTCAGTTGCATTTGTACTTGGGGCCCTTGACTGACTTGCACTGGTAGCACAGGATCACTCGTACAATTTCCGTAGAAGCTCATGGGAGTTCCTGTTCCCTTGTCCTAGTAGTTATGCTGTACTACCATAGGAATTCAGACCCACTGTTAATAGTGACGAATCTGGGGCCACGGGTCTACTTTACCTAGTCGCTTAGGAGCCCCCATGCCCCCTTTGATCCTCTTAACGTAGCAGTTGAATAACCCTTGGACGACTTACTGTAATTTTTTAGATGTACTTGGCCCCATTTGCCACTGTAGTGGAGGAGCCCTGCTACAGGAATTCAGCACCATTTTCAAGAGTACGGGACTTCGACTACAGCCACTTGAATTGTTCTTTTATGTAGGTCTTACGCGTGATAGAAGTCACCACCCGTTGCATGATGTGGTAATTGGTGAGCGCCTGGAATATCTGCACGGATATTTTAGTTTCACGTACACTTATAATTTAAGTGTCCCTGTTCTTTGAAAAACTCAGTGACAGGTATTGTAAATTACGTACATATGTGTGTCAGACACATAGGCCTATGTATAAAATAAAGTACAGCTGTCACTGCGGGCGCCATTAAGTCATATGCGCCACTGGAGCTGTAGTTTTGCTTGTGCTTAACCTTGGGGTGATTTGTTAGCTTTGCGCCATCATGACCCACTGAATGCGAGCTTGAGTAGACTGCATAGCCGGTCTTGTCGATGTGCGAAAGAGAAAATTCTGTGGACACGTTGGGAATCAATTCGCGATGAATCGAATGTCCATCCCGGAGCCTAGTCAGTAAAACGACTAAGCTATCCCAAGTTTCTCATGTCTAAGGCACACCAATATATATGATTAATTACTAGACACCTGACCACACGAACCACTTCACTGTGAGCAACAATATCGTTTTTGGTTGTACGACTTCACAAATAATGCTAAATGTCAAAGGAGTTATTCTATTGCCGATTCCAGTGGCCGCGCGGTCTAAGGCGTGGGTCTGCGTCCCCTCGCTTGCTGGGATTGCAGTTTAGAACCCCCCCGAGGGCATGGGTCTGTCTCTCTTGAGAGTGTTGTGTGATGTCAGGTAGACGTCTCTGCGACGGGCTGATCACTCCTCCAGAGGAGTCCGACCAAGTGCGATCGTGAAGCCTCGACAGTGAGGAGGCCCTGGCCCCAGTAGGGACTGCCGCGCCATGAAAATAAATAGGTTACTGTGTTTGATAGCAATCCTAAAGATATATGGATTCTCGTACTCAGGTATGCGAGCCTATACGATTTTACTGCAAGTTCTGTGAGCGGCAGTTTCACATTTCTTAATACAATTCATTTTGTCAACAAACCGTACTTCCGACTGTGATAAGAAACAGTAACCTGCAAGCAAGTGTTTCAGAGTAATGACATGCTATTTCAACACAATACGACGTCTGCGGAAGTGTACCAGATTTTCTGCTTGCTAATACCAACTTCGAATAGAAATGGTGTTTCGCCTGAGAGTCCTTTTCATAACGTGTAATCCAACCCACGGCCCTATCAAACGTCTCTGTATAACTAACGGTTGGATTCTGTTTGCTCTAAAATTTGCCCTGAGGCGATAATTAAAGGATTTAGAATAATTACAAGGCAGTCGCTTCTGTCTATCCCTTAATGCTGCCCTTTATTGCGTTCTATGTGACAGTTATAGAAACGAGGGCGGTTCGTGTTTCAGTCAGTAAAGAGAATCCACATGGAAATCTCCTATAATGGATTTTATTTTGACATGATTGCGGTTACCTTCAATGTCCTGAGCCCAGGACCTCCTCTATGCGGCTGTAGAAAAGCGGCCTGGCTTGAATTTTCACTGAACAGTATTAGTTTTATCAAATAAAAGGGGACTGGCTGGGCGTGCTTGTAGCTGGCATTAGAGAGATCAGAAATGCAAGCGAAGTTTTGGTAAAGAAATTAGCACACTTGGGAGACCTGAGTGAATGTAGGAGGATATTATTAAAATTACTCTTAAATTAATGTACTTCCTTTGTGTGAACTGCATTCAAATAGATCAGGAAACTGTCCAACAAACACGGAAATGAACTTTACCCCTTCATCTAAAGCGGAGAACATTTTAGGAGCTAAGCTGTTGTCGGCTTTAGAGAATAATTGTGCTAATTAAAGAGTTAACATTCGTAATAAAAAGTAGGCCAATAATAAGAATAATTCAGTTTAATTCAGCCTATTAATTTGCAGGCTTAACAGCGTAGGGTCGTGCTAAAGCAAGCGTGAATACGGAAATAAACAGTGCAGAAATACAACAAAATGGCGCAAACAAAACAAAAATAAGGCGCGCGCGCGCGTGTGTGTGTGTATGTGTGTGCGCAGGCTCAGTAACTATTAAAGTATTAGAACACTGATGATAATAATGCGTCGGCTGCGGCAGCGGCAGCATCAGCAAAAATATTTTCCTTTGAAATAATAGGATAACTAAGCTGTTTTTCAGTGGGTTAATAGAGTTTTGCGAATTTCTATGTTCATTTTTAATGATAAATAATTAATTTAATTCAACTCCCTTCTTACAACGACCGATAAAAACCTGAGGGACTAACAAATTTAAGGACAAGTTTGGAATATTAAAGGGCCATTTTTTTCCAGTTTATTCTCCTTAATTCCTTTGGCGTGCAGCTGATACTCTGCAGCAGTCTCAGGACCTTATATTGAAGATTTGCGCTGACTCTACATCTTTCACACAGCAAATTTTGCTCAGCCCCTTCAAATATCTTGTAGGTTTACTCGCTTTAAATATTGCCTTATTTTCATAGATGCTGAAGTCTTCTATAGAAAGACGTCGGATTCGAGTTTTAATTATTGTTGACAGGAGAACGGCGACTTGTAAAAGCATAATTTATGGCGGGAAGTTTAATTTGAGGTTTGACATTAGGATGATTATAGAAAATCTCGGACAGATAAAACACCCTCTCAACTAGCGTAGACAAAATCAACCAAATAAGTAGTAGTTTATGTTGTTTCCACATACTACTTTTTTGTAGGGTCTTGCGCAAGACTTATACCCTATTAACGCAATAGCTACTAAGAGAAAAGTTCGAAAAAATGCGACGCGTGTATGGAACAACTTCTCAAAACAAGAGTGGTAGTAAAGCTTCAAAAAGTGACAGACTAGACATACTTGCTGTGGGATGTGTAATCAGTTGGAATTCATTTCACAGGCAATAAATCGAATTATCTGTTTCGATCTTTAACTTTAGCTTCGCTCTTAAAACTCAGAGCTTAAAATGTTTTGCCCAGGCGTCATTTATGAACCTTATGCTAAACTTATGCCCGTTTGAGCAACTTCATCTGGTTTGGCGATTGGATAATGTGACCGGATATAAACCTCAGTAGCTGATGACTTTCTCCTGTACCGTACAGGAACTTTATAAAAATTGTGGGCATTTATGTTGAATTTAAAAAATTAATATTCTTTACTATTACGAGTACAAATAAAATGGTAGGTGAATGCAATAACTTTGTTCTTACTGCAAAATACAGAATTTCCATCGTAGTTGAAAATTAATACAAGTTTATTATTTATATTAATTGTATGCAGAACACCTGATCCCGAATGTAAAATTAATCAAATTAATGGATAAAATATTGTTGTATTCCCCTTGTAGAAGTCATCTGTTTTGGGGAGTAATTAATTTCGGCTTAGGAAAAAAGAATGTGATTTCAAAATACGGTGCCGAGGATCAGATATCCTTCTGTTATTTACGAGTTTCATTTCCTTTATATCGATGTACCTGGATGTCCTGCTGTCACTGACTAACGTCAGCTGAAGCCAGCGTAATACGCTGTGCAACTCCGTACGTGGTAACCTGTGAGTGCTGGAGATATAGGCGTGTATTTCCATTCTCGCGTCCCACGGGCTAGTGTTTAATTAGTCACTGGCCATCAGTGCTATTGGACCCGCGAGAGACCCAAAGCTCGGTGTATAATGTGACTATATCAGAGTTGTGAATAGCCGTAGTACTGTTCTATACCCCTCTGTGAAAAATATACATACATACAAAATGGAGCTTCCATGTATAGGGGCTTATCCTGTGTCCCTATACGTCGCTTTACTTTCTGTAGTCTTCCGATCAAATATCCTTGTTCATTAACGATTTCCCTCGAGAATGATGACGGATGGGGATTTTTATCCTTCTGTACCCCGAGTGGAAGCACTCATCCTGCGATTCTTGCATCACCGATGCAGGAAATAAAAAGGATGAAAAGAGAACAAACGAACGAATGGAAAGTGACAAAATGGTTTATTTTGGAATATTTGACGGCAGTGGATGTGATTGAATTTACATCGAATAACTCTGGATCCTTTCTCTCACATTCTCAAAGAACTAAATTCAAAATGAATTGCACAGTCAACTTTACACTTATAACATACTGAATACAGACTGGTGTTTACGTGTCGTACTGAAGTACGAAAATGTAGTGCTGTTTCATTGCAATCGAATTTCAGGTATGCTGAAGTTATTTTTCTTCCTTCGTAGTGCATAGCCCGAGTGGGTGAATTAAATAAAAGTAACATGAAACAATAGATCACATTTTTCAGGTTTTTCTATAGAAGTTTATATAGCAAAAAACTCAGCTTTACTCGTGCTGACTTTAAGTAATAAGTAAATTCCTGTTTCATTGCAACATTTAATATTAACACTGACGAAATTTACGAACAGATGAATTTATTTACGCATTTATGGCAGGGGAATATGCACTGTGCCTGCTGGTGTAGCAAACACCTGCACGTTTAGGACACATGAGGTGTGTATGTATGAGCAGGAAATATTGTTCGTAGAATAGGAAAGCCTAAAGTTGCTGATTGAATTACTTTTAAGTCTTTGGAGAACAAAGGCGATGGATTTCAGAAAAAGTCTTCCGTTGCGCGTAACAGCAAGCCTAAAAACTCAACAGCAAGGATTTAGAAGAAGAAGTACAGAAATTCCATGTGTGCCTTGATACTTATAATTGTAAAACTGTCGCCTAACCTTGTCATGCTTAAATTGTAAGTAAATGACTTGTTAAAAAATTGCACACGTTCAGATTTCTAGCAAATGTTATTTGTCACAGTGACTAAATTCGCAAGGTATACTTACACGTTACGATAAAACTGACACAGTTGCCTACTTCCGGTTCATTCGCAGCAGTACAATTACTTACTGTCTTTAAAATTATTTTGATGAAAATATTTTGCCCCAGTATTAGGAAACAACCAACTGAAAATTATTTTACTTCTTTGTGGAAAATTGTGGTGCGCAATAATGTAGTATCTGCAATGAATTCCCTACTCACGAGTTACACGTAATTTTGAAGGCCATCTTTTATACGTTAATTGAAATTTGATTAGTATTTGTGTTTTATTGAGAAGAGAAGGAATGCCTTCTTAGACTGTAGTCAGCGTATTATTTTCTCAGTGTAATCTATCATCTTTGTTTTCCTTCAAGAACTAGGAGAAAAATGGGTTCCTTCCCTTGAACTGTCATAATGACTTTGCTTCTTTTTCATGCCTTGTCTCTCCCTTAACTTCAAAATTTGCTTCTATTCACAACATGCTCCTGATGGATTGAAGTCTGTAGACTTTGAAATTTGTCTGAAATAAGTCTCTCGTTTGTAGAAAGCTTTCGTTTTCACGAACAGTTAGGCCTATGCTCGTCAGCTTATTTCTTTTTCCTCTTGTGATAACCTTTCGAAAAACTGACGAAATTTAATTAAACTTAGTAGGGATGGATGACTTGTAATCCTCGCCAAACATTAGTCGGTAACTAAATCGAGAAAACTCTCATGGGCGGGGCATGTGGCAAGTGGGGGGAATATAGAAATACATAAAGGGTGTTCGTTGGTTAAACTGAAGGAAATAGACCACATGCCAAACCCTGGCGTGAAGGGATGATGACACTAAAGCAGATCTTTAAGAACTGTGGTAGGAGGTCTTAGGATGGATTAACCTGGATCAGGATATGGAAAAGCACTGGGCTGTTGCGAACATGGTAATGAACCTCCGGGTTTGCGAGATTGTCGGCTTCCGCTGTTGTGCAGCTTTGGCCATCTCTCTAATGGGAAGTTGCGCGGCATTAGTTGGTACTTTGCCAGGGACGTTTCGGCATAATGTTTTGGTTCCATCTTCAAGAATCAAGCAGCCTTGGACCGTTTGAACAATACATTGTTCGGAAACATCGGTAACAAATTATCAACAAACGCCCAGCAGCATCCTACAAGACGGAAGACATCAACCCTCTGTTTCCAAAAAATACGGGAAAATTCTTGGCTAGCTAAATATATTAGCTTCTCAAGACGGACTCTGCTCAATGGATTTAGTTATCAGTGACGAAAATACTTTTACTGTGATGATGAAATATGAATGTGGACGGAAATAATATCAGAAAAAGTTCCTAAAACTTTTTGCAGAAACAAAACACACACATTGCTGTTCAAGAAATAAAAGTCTAAAACAAGAGATCCTTTCTTTTTAGTAAACCGAATTTTCCATTTTTTATGAGAGCGATACTGCATAAGCTAAAGTGTGTACGTAACATTTGAAACAAAGCTGGAGGGTGATTATGAATTGTCGGCTATGCAAGTGTTCCGACTTGCTTGTTATGCTTACTGTCTGCATTATGTAGGTAACTTTGTTGCACTGATGTTTTTATCCCAAGTATATGACGATAGACATTCATTAATCACAATTAAATAGAAGTAAAATCAAAGTTTAATAATTACATTAAATATTTTTAAACATCTTTATGACTACATTTTTTCTGTGTACAAGCATCCAGATACGTCGTATGAAAATGTGTATAAAAGAGCCCAGCCATTTGTCCAGTTTGTTAATTACCGCGTCAACCATACTTTGTTGCTGAAATGTAGTACAACATGAACCTTCAGTTTAACACTAATTACTTACACTACTTTAAAGTACGAAATATTTTACTTTGACTGTAGAGCCGTAAACGCGTATGCCTACCGACAGCAGTAGTGTTACAGCATGTATAGTAAATAACAAGGCGTCTGTAATATTAGTGTGTGAATACAAAGACTGAATGCTTAAATAACTGAAGTAGACTCAAATTTACAGCAAATGTAGTAACTTATATAATTAATTAGACTAATTATTTTAATTAAGTTTAAATTAAAATTTTGCCGCAGGTGATAAATATGAAATTACAAGTCATATCGTTTGCTGTTTTTTTTTTTCGAAAATTTTAGTAAGTGAAGAGACAGCGCTGGGATAGAAGTGTAAGGACGTTCTTTGTATCGATTGTCCTCAGCCGCATAGCCTGAAAGCAAGTCTCTTGCCTTCACTCTCCATCACCACTGTTATTTATTTCAGTTAGGAGTAGTTCACCCTGCTGGCCAGCAGTCGGTGTTGCCCTTACTGTTTACTTGCCTATGTCATCTATTTGTCTTAGGTTCATTAAATTTAATTGGTAAACTAACTGTTACACGGGTCTTCACTAAGGGTAGAGAGGATCTAATTGGTCGAATGCCATTGTATTTGTAGATCATCTGCTCTCCAGTTCGGTATCTGTAGCAGTGAGCGCTGTACCGTGAATGCAACGTGCATTTCGTTATTATTTCTTAGTACCCCACTTTTTAAACATTTTTGCAAAAAGAGCTGTATTATTTGGACTGTATTTGATATACTAAACTAATTCCACTAGCCAAAGTCCTTCTTCAGAACCTAGTAATCTTCCACCTACTGCACAAATTCCTCGCCTTATATACAAACCTATGGTCCATATTCTTTGTCACAAGATCCCCCTACTAATGGTATGTTAATGCAGGCTAATTCTAAAATTATTACTGAAGTCTGGATATTGCAAACATGTCCTGATACGTTCCACGTTACATTTTGAATCCTACTGATGGCACACCAATAAAGAATAAAGTAAATTATTGGAGTTTCCACCATGCTCTGACAAGTGTCTTTACTACCTGTCATCTGTATTTGAATTGGTTATGAATAACACTTCCCGTTTTCCTAAAAACTGATTATGTTAATGTTGTCACTACTGTGACACACATATTGAGTTCCACGTATTGGCTAATTAACCCTTTAAAGACTAGCATTCTTTTTCTTCTTGAACTGTTTGACCCTTTAAGATGGGACCGATACGTTGTCCCGAAACGTCGATAAAGTGTTACCAATCGACGCTGCATAATATCCGAGAAGAGCGCCGATCTCATCAGCATCGCGACGGAAGCGTGAAATCACGATTAGCATTACCTGTATTACATACAAGATCGAAATCGCGCCGCGCAGTGAACACACTTCGTCTCGGTTATAAAAACCAGTGAATTCATCCTGTAGAGGAACCTAATAGCTGTGTGTTTTGACAGTCACACAAAAGACATGTATGTATGTACTCTCCTTATTGTACTGTTATTTTATGTTTGTTGTAATGCATACATTTTTATTTTAATATCAGACGAAGGTTGAAATGGAAAACAAAGAGTTTTCATAGCATACAAGTATTCTAACTGGATCACACGTCACACCTCAAGTACAATGTCTGGATCCTAAACAACGTTGTTGTTGCAGATGATGCTAATGGAAATATTCAAAGTAAGAACGACTGAATGTACTTGTAAAACAATAGGTGGGAAACATAGTACCACATTAAGCACAGCAGGTTGCTTGCTAATTGGGACAATGTGCTTTTGTCTGTAATAGCACGCCAGTAGTCAATCTTGAGATTTTTAAATGCACCTTCATTAATCTCGAAACACTTCTTCAGGTTTCTGCGGCACGAAAAGAATAATTAAAATCTGCACGTGAGGCAGACAAAAGGAATTCTTTATTTCAGCGCAGTGCACGATCCCTTTCTGAAATATCGTCCTTGTGATCCTCGCGTGATTACTCGATCAGGTGAGCAACGTGCTATGTAGGCAACCCATCCCGTTATCCTGTTGTACCCTTAAGATACACCCAGCTAATTATGTCATTCCAAATTAATTCTGTCACAGTCCCTACAACAGTTAAAATTTAGTACAATTACCATGGCTGCTGGAGTCCCTCGGTAGATTTGTGTGGTAATTAGCCACCCACACCAGAAAACGTGGAGGAAGTTCGAGTAACTATATTAGACATTTTTTGTAATTCCTTTGCAAAAAATTGCCCCAGATTGCATGCTCTCTATTTTACACCATCTTGTTCACTGCAGTTACTCTAGATGTGAAGTGTCTTAAATTTATGTTGTGTTTTTCACCTTAAAATTCAACCAACACAGTACACAGTATACAGTGAATCTTACTAATGGTCTGTATTGTGCCAAACTCTGACAAGTTTTGGTTCACAAGGAACCATTTTCAGGGAGTCTTAGAGATCATAAAAATTATGGAGACAAATGTGCATGGAATGTATAAATGCATACAGTCATGTGGAACACAGTGCCAGCATATGAAGCCAAAGAGAAGCTGTTTCTGTAGACGAGACTTTTTTTTTTGTGGAAAAGACTGTGAGACGTTTAATGGTAGGGGAAGAGATGAGAAATGCGTGAAGACTTAATTTTGTTTCTGGTGAATTTACGATGGATTTCCTCGTTACACGAACCTTGAGTGACCCAAGTATTTAATGTTGATTGTAGCTTTGGATGCTAGTATTATGGACCTGATATATTATTGTGCCTTTCATCAGCGAACTATCAATTAGACTTCTCAATGTTCGTGATAGTACAGCGTATTTGGTACATGACATTAAAATATTGTCAGCGTCCACTGGGGGTTTTTCTCTTGCTTTTATATTTTGATATTTCTTGTAAACCGTAACCCTGATATCGAACCGACACACACCATTCGAAACTGCAGCACACCGCACTGATAATGTGTTAACCACAAAAACTACAGTACGTATTTACCACTTTAAAATTAGACGTTCTTCGTAAAAGTTAAAAAATGGGCATATAAAACTTGAAACCTTTGCGACGGGAAAATAAGGTTTTATTTATGCTTGGAGCTCCTTGTATAAAGTTTGCAAAAACCTGTGTTCAAACATTCTTTCAACAAGTTTAATGTGTTCCATGTCCGTGCACTATATTATACAAAAACACTAATCACCAACAAATGCACAAAGAGAGTTTTATCATCTATCGTAACACACTCTTACATGTTTCGACCCTGCTGGGTCATCTTCAGGGAGAACATTGTGTTATCGTTACACTAAGGTTGCACTGTATAGTTGAGTGAGAATGTGTTGTTGACTTCTACTGCGTTGTTTTTGGAGGCGTGAACTCTCTGCGGTCCCGGCTTGCACTGCAGGCAGTAACAAGGCAAGCAAAAACAATGCAGTACAAGTCAACAGCACATTCTCACTCAGTTATAAAGTGCAACCTTAGTGTAACAATAACAAAAAGTTCTCCGTGAAGATGGTCCAGCAGGGTCGAAACATGTAGGAGTGTGTTACAATTGATGACAAAACTCTCTTTGTGCATTTGTTGGTGATTAGTGTTTTTGTATTCTTTCAACACTCGAGGTAATAAGGCGTTATAGGCCTATTGAGTTCCGTATAAAAATCCCGTGAAACAACATGTGGGTTGCTCGAAATGTGGTAAACGCTAATAACAATTATGGATGGACTTGTAAAAATTTATATGTGGTGTAATGAAGAATATGCATGTAGATTCTGTGTGGTTTCTTTATATGTTAAGTGACAGGCCTGTAACATCAATGGGAAGGCTTTATGCTGTATGTGAAAAAATGTGCTTGTGAATAATATCAGACGCTACTGGATGTCGTCCACAGATTTGATTTCAGAACTGTATAAGTGTTAGTTTGGAAGTATTCCGAAGTAGGCGTTGAAACTCCTCTAAGAACGCGTGTCTCATTTGCATTTATACAACATACTGAGGTAAAGCAATACTCTAACTTCTTCCAATCAGTGAAAGTCTCAGTTGGAGTTCAGAAATTCAGAAGGTTAACACGGCAATTTATGAAAGCAATCATTATTTGTAGATTCAGTAAGCGAGGCCGAGAGCTCTTCGCCGTTTCCAGGGTTACAAAATCACCGGATTTCTTGAGACTCTGAATTCCTTAAAATATCTTATTCCCTAGTAAACCCACAAATTCTCTGCCTTCTCCTGTAGAGTAAAGTGCAAGCATTTTATTTTTCATCAGCGTTTGTGACTGCGAAATGCCAAATGTTATGTCCAAATTAAATACCCGAGCCGAGAAATAACCTTTGAAGGAGTTTTGTGGCTTTCTAACCAAGTGGCTTTTCCCCGTGCATAAGGTAATCATCAGGCGCCTCACAGAAAAACTGTACAAAAGAATAATATTGTCGCTTTGGCTTCTATGTTATATTGTGCTGCAGTAGATTAAGTCGTGGTTGAAAATGTCATTACTAAGACTAGATTACCAATGTGAAACCTACGTTACCGAATAGGCCTACATAGGTTCTCAGCGTCGAACACATACATTTTTCACTAAGAAACCTCTACAGTTTCTTGGAGAGAGACTTTCATTTTTGTATTGATTATATTTTCGCTCGAACGACTCCTATATGTAGCTACAAGCGATCAGATATACAATACGCCATGTTTAACTTATGATAGAATAAAAACTGTTCCCGTGGTTTCTGTGACAATTATATATTCATTGCGCCTCAATAACTGTTTTAGACACTGTCAGGTGTTTGAAGTACGTTTGTTAGGCACGAAATTTGCGACGTTAGGTTTGTGACTGAAATGTGGAACATTGTCCATCTTGTTAGGTGCAAAGGCCCGCTATTCTTCGGTGACTGAATCTGTTACCCTGTTCAGATGGAAAGGCGAAACGGGAGACACGCCTATTTAACCCGTTACAAAGAGCTAATATTTATCAATGGACACTGTCTAACAAGCCCACCTTAAACAGTTTCACCACAACAAGGATGGAGATACAGATTCCGAAATATTGTAGGTATTTTTAGCCTGAGAAGGTGGGCAGTGTGCAAAATTTTAGTTATCGAATATGACCATATAAAATCGTCAAAATTCTTTAAAGTTTAATTTCAGAAGTTGCTGAAATTTAGCATTATGACACATTCTCCGAACTTTTAACACAGTAGTTGTGCTAGTTCTGCGGAAAGAAACATCCATGTTCTTTCTCTTCTTCACGTTAATAGACAACCACATTTATGAGTTCATCGTACTTATATTTGGAATTGCGGAATAGTAAATGCGTAAACCGTTTTAATTATTTGTACGAGCATTTTATGTATAATGGTACCGAAATTTTGAAATCAACTTAATATGCTTGACCCTTGAACACGGAACCAATAGGTCTTTCCGAAACGTCGGTTAATAACTACCAACCTACACTGCGTAACAACTCAGATTAGAGAAAAGTCGTGTATCCTGTTTATTTGGCATAACATAAACACAGAAAATGATAAACAGCCTAATATCCACAATGAAGAAAAACCTTGGAATTGCCTACAGCCTGCTGCTGCTAGAGATAACGATGAATGTGTGGCAGCAAAGAGACATATTCACGGGCGTCACCAGCTGCGGAGAGAATTGTGTTGGGTTATGACAGTGTTTTCTCCTGCCGATTAGTGAAGAACGAGACCTACATGGCCTCAAGGGTGAAGTCTAATTTTCACCTAAGGCCCTAGACAGGAACTTTAACCCTCTCTTGCGTTGGTATTGCGGGGCATGCGCAGCAGGTCAAGTCTCAGGAGGCATATCTGCTATGGAGATTTACTGGCCTCCGCGTCTCAGCTCCTCTTCCTTCTTTTAACTTTCCTTCTTTTCTCTAGTTCAGCTTCCCATACCTTAACCTGAGTTGCACCATATTTCAAACGTCATATTAGTGGGAAGCATGCGTCTCTTTTTTTCTTCTTCTTCTCTTAGTTTCTAGACTTATATTTCCTCTTTTTCTTTCTGGAAAGAAAATGATGGCCAGTGCTGCTTTCAATATGATAATTCATCTCTGGCACCTGCGCCTTCCTATTCTTTTGGCAATTTTGTGAACTCTCCTTCCTCTTTTATACTCTTTATTATGTATTTCGAAACTATTCTTATAGCTGATTTGTGCCTGGTTTCAGTTGTATGGAGAACATTTATTATAATCCATCTCCTTCCCCTTATGGATTAAACTGAATTCTCTTCGTACATTACGATCTTCTAATATCTTATTTTTAAGAACTCCTGGTTCTTAATAAACTATAAGTCAGTGTTTTATTTTCAAGCTTACTTTCTGTTTAAAATCACTTCATACTTTGAATTTTACAGCAAATTATTTTGTCATTATATACGTTGATCTCTGAACCTCCTGGAGACTCAAGGGCCTGTCCAGGCCTGTATAGGGATAGCTTCCATACGCTGATCTTCTTTCACAACCATTATAGGTATGTGCTCTGGGTTTCCCCTTTTTGTGCAAGCAATAAACGTCTTTCAAGAATTATGATGTCCATACATATCTCTACATAAACTTCTTTCACATGTACGCTAATTTTAGAGTTATTTTTTATTCTGCTTTCTTCTTCACTGCCTGTATACGAGCATTACGTAATATTTCTGTGTTCCGGTTCTCTCTCTTTAACTGATCCTTTTGTTTTCTCATTAATATTTTGAGGCCTCTACCTCTGCAGTAAGCTATAATTTAGTAATTCGAATTTGTGACTCGGCTTACGACAGATAAGCAACCCTTTGGAAATGTGGAAAAATTCAAATATTTCGGAACGACACTAGTATACTAAAATTGCATTCATTAAGAGATAAAAAAAGCAGATTTAATTTTGGAAATGCTTCCCTCCATAGAGTTCAGAGTATTTTGTCTTTATCTTCCGCTGTCTAAATACAAAGATTGAAATATAAAAACACAATTTTTCTTATTTTATGTTGGTGTGTAACTTGGTCTTTCACGCCAAGGGAAGAACATGGACTGAGAGTGAAGGTTTGTCTTCTGGCGTGTGACACCGTTTATTCTGGTATAAATCTATAAAAGATTTATTCAGCTGTGTTGCCTCCATCATCAGGTTAGAGTTGGAGGCTACACGGCGTTACGTCCCACTAGACAGCAGCCCTCATAACCACCACTGTGAGCGCTTCGCCTTTCTCAAGTGACTGAGGGAGCAAAGTGTTCATGCAAACACTTTGGACCAAGGTGATAGTAAGAGGAAACTGGAGAAAATTTCTCTGTGATGAGTTCAGTAAATCTTCCCTTCGGGTCTTATGAATAAAATTGTATGTAGATTTCGCCATCCAAGCCAAGCATGCTGTATGACCTGTCCATCTCCTCCGACTGGATTTCGTTACTTTAATAATATTCTATTACAAGCAAAAACTGTAAAACTTCTCGTTTCCTGATCTTTGCATACTCACTCTACTTCGTACGTCTTTGGTCGAAACGTTCTCAACAAAACGATGTTCTAAGGAACTATCAGCTTATATCCATGACTTAAGATTGCATTTTTAACCTCCATATAGGGCAATATATACACAATTATTCTTCGTGTATCGTACTTGCTACGTGAACACATATAGTATTCGTATATGTACCAGCGTATACTGTACCTCAATTATAAACAAATAAGTTAAATGAAATATCTCTTTCCTAATATGTATCAATTATTGTAAGTTCTTGGTTATTCCCTTGCAAAAATATTCAATGTCAGTTTAAAATGAATGCATAAAATTGTGGCACTCTCTCATAAGCTAGAAGGACATACAAATAGTATTAGGGAACGTGGCGACTTTTTAACCTGGTCTTCTTTTTTATGATGAAGTAAGTAGGCTTTTAAGATTCCTGTGCTGTCTGAAAATATCTGTTTGTCCCGCCATTACAAATTTGAAACACGTAGCACTCTTAAAAATTTATTACATGAAACTGATGCCGCATAGTTTTAATCTATGTATACGTGCCTTTTATGTTGTTGGAATATAGACAGTATACTATCACCTGCTACCTACCAGTTATATGTGAGCTGGTACATTACTGGCAGCAACCTGTTTTCAGAGGTTTAATATTCCTGTAAATATTAAAGTTTAATTAAATGACATTTAAAAGGTAACAAGTGATATAAAAAATTCTTACCCTTAATGAGCCCCCAATATTTCTGGGTTAGTAATATTGCAGTAACTTTGTGAATATTTATTTCATTAATTTCTACAACATTTTTACAAAATTAACAAATGCTTTACTCTTGGAATCATCTACGTAATTGTTTTTACATCGTCTCCTGTTGAAATATAATAAAAATGTAAAAAATTATTAACACTGTGTTTCGGGTAAGCGATCGGTTCTCGTTCCCAGAATAGCGATTAGTTTTTAAGATTTACTCATCACTAGTCGATTGACAAAGTCCATGAACCGGATGATTCTAAGTTTCACACCAACATTAGAAACTTCTAGAAGTAATTTATTACTGAAACTGATTATACCTATGGGCTCTACCTAACACTGTAATACTGAGCCTCCGTTATTAATTCTTGTTCGGAATACCGCCTGAATGGCTATTAAGAAGTTAAGATTTGGGCCTCCTTACAGGCCACAGCAGAACGCCAAATTTGTACTGACATATACTAAAAGTACCTGAAATTGCTTGAAATTCGGCAGAAGTTATATGTTGTTGTCGTTGTTGTTATCGTCGTCGTCGTCGTCACGAACGACGACGACGACGATGGTGGTGACGCTTTGGTTTTCATGATCGGTGACAGCAGAAACAGGAACAGTGTAACTGCTTGAAGATTCAAAAACACTAATCACCAACAAATGCACAAAGAGAGTTTTATGGTCAATCGTAACACACTCCTACATGTTTCTACCCTGCTGGGTCATCTTCAGGCAGAACTTTTTTGTTATAGTTACATTAAAGTTGCACTTTATAGTTGAGTGAGAATGTGCTGTTGACTGTGTACTGCGTTGTTTTTGGAGGCGTGAACTCTCTGCTGTCCCGGCCTGCACTGCACTGCACTGCAGGCCGGGACCGCAGAGAGTTCACGCCTCCAAAAACAACGCAGTACACAGTCAACAGCACATTCTCGCTCAACTGTAAAGTGCAACCTTAGTGTAACGATAACAAAAAAGTTCTCCCTGAAGATGACCCAGCAGGGTCGAAACATGTAGGAGTGTGTTACGATTGATGATAAAACTTTCTTTGTGCATTTGTTGGTGATTAGTGTTTTTGTATAATGTAGTGCACGGACATGTAACACATCAAATTTGCTTGAAGAAAATCTAAGTTTTGGAATGTGCACATCTCAGGTTTTAATATTATAGTATACAATGTTACTGTCCATACTTTGTCGTTAAAATTGAATAAATTTTCAAAAGCGTCGCGCTTTCTACTGATTATGTGCTGGAAACTTACAGCTAGTCCACGTGCTTAAGGATTGAGGCTGTGAGTTATATTTCGTTACGCGTGCCCCAGTGTGAGCAACGGAGTTAGGGCTACGCAGTGACGCAATGCTATTCTGTGAACAGTTGTCTGTAATTGAAGACAGGGCTAGGAGGCCAACAGACTTTCAGATGTGGACTGTGTCAGAGTTAAGCTAAATAAATACAAGGTGAGAGAGGGAACATATTTGGTCGGCCTTCTTCCGACTAGACTTGCTACCCTCAAAATGTATTCATTGGATTCCTCAGCAACTTGACCGTACAGGATTAAAACTGAGAACACATTTTAAAAATTTAGAGCCAATATTTTGTTATGTTGGTAGGAAGAAGAAGATGGGAAGGACAAATTTATTATTTCCTGAATGGGTATGGATTGCACATTTGAAAACGTTGAAGGAAACGACGACGTGTTCGTGCTAAAGTAAGTGTAATACACGAGGTGAGAATTTTATAAGAATCGCAGGCTTTAGAAGCTCAAATCTTTCTAAATGAACAGTAAGTGGGTCTCGTGTGGTGACTTGGTTTGTCGACAAACATCACAGTTAGGAGGGTGCGATAAATCTAACAGAACCGGCGAAGGGAAGGAAGGAAGAAGGAACGTAATGGGGAGAGGGGAATAAGATAAAGAGCAAATGACAAATGACAGAGGGAGGATTACAACGTAATGGAATGAGTTTCAAGAGTCGTAAGAAAATACGCGAGTCTTGGCGGTCTTTGCTTTACAAAGTAAACACAAGTAGACCTATTGCATAGAAGTTACCGTCGTGCGGTCTAACGACATCTGTCCCAATATAAAGCTACGACTGGAGAAATATTTTGAGTGCGTGCCGTTGATGATTGGGTGAACTGTGAACTATGAATTGGAAGGTATTTCGAAATGGACACATGTATCTGAAACAGGATATGATGGCGCGGGTTGGACTCATCTGGCTTAAGATGGGAACATGTAAATTACCTTTCGGGTTCCACAAATTCATGAGTAGCTGAGAAACTGTTAGTTTCCAAAGAATAATTCCGCACCATGGATTTTTAGATAGTTGAATGGAAGAACCAGTCGTGGTGTCAGCAAGGTACTAACATGGCATTTTCCAGGGGAAAAGAAGAAAATCACAGAAGATATTCACAGTAGCTGTTGTCCAGAAAGAGAGTTGAACCGAAGGCCTCCCGAATAGAAGCCTACAGCTTCACCGCAATACTGACACGCTTCTCTGATCCTGTACTAAAAACGGAGGGTTGAAAGGCAAAAGTTATAGGGATTTAAAATAAGATATTCCCGTTTCTTTGGGAATCAAGTACATCAAAGTTTGAAATTTCGCCACGTCACTTATGTAAATTGGGATCGTAGTGGATTCTTCTTATCTTGGATGCGGTATGCATGCGCCTTTGTGGTGTTTCTTCAACCCTGAAACAGGAAACAATAGCCCCTTAAACAAATGAAACATCGACAGTGGCTTAAAGTAGCGTATATAAATGTTCATTTAACCGTTAACTGCAGTAGGTATGGTGGATCCTAAAGCAGGGTGCCTGATATTGCCCATTCCTTCACCTCCAGATACGGCAACGCATGGGGCAAATGTACCTGTTTTTACACAAATTTACCACCAACTAGATGTGCAGTGTTTTATATTCATTAAACAAAACTTCTACATGATTCGGCCATGTTTCCTGGCCATCTCCAGAGAGCTACAAGTTTGGTCGACGTGCACAGCATACATGACAGGCTGTTGTAGTTAATTGGCGGACTATATACGTAGGTATGCAAAGTAATGTAATAAGAATGCAGTGATAATTTTTACTACGTAAGTCGTCAATATGTAAATAGGTAGTTATAAAATTAAAAGTGTATTTTAATTAATATTAAAAAGTTATAGGTGTTCATTGTATTAGAAGTAATGCTCCTTATCCAAATATGTGGTTCTGGCAAATTTCCTTCATTTAAACTGTATCGGATAATCCGTTGTTTAGGTACACCAAGCAATACACGATAATGTAAGGAAACAATATTAGGAAATTTTTCTACGAAGCAGAAAAATATCAACTTGTTCCTGAGTTAGTTTCTATTTTTAAGATTGTGACAGGGTCTGAGCTTTCATATGCCAAGTCCGTGGTGAATGTAATTAGATAACTTAGCAGAAATCCTAGAGGAAGGCTTTGAACTTACTCGGATCGGTGGTCATGGAGCACATGAGCGCCAAGGGGTTAGCATAGCTAATACCATCACTCCCGCAGATGGGATCTGCCTCCAGGGCCTCGGACAGCACTTGCAGTTTTTCACAAGGATTGTCGCTTCTGTCACATGGCGCTCCTATGCGGACAATAGAGTCTGCAGCAAGAAACATCATCTGTATTTCAGCTTAAGAGGATAATCAGCAACAAACATTTTGTCAAGATTTTTGTTGGTAGTAGAGTCACCAACAAATGCTTTGTAGCAAGCGTTTTCTTTAAAAACCTGTGAAAATAAGTATGATTTATTACAGTCTTTTGTAGTTCATAGAATTTTATTTGTTCCTAAATGGGGACCAGTGGCAGACTCTTCTTGCACACAGTTACGAAAATTCGGGTTCAATAAAAAGCAAGATATTTGTTGACGGTTAAACAACTATTTGCTTAAGATCTTCATTGTTCTTTGATATTGCCCTCCGTCACTGTATGTTTGTTGTTAAGACAACAAACATACAGTGACGGAGGAGCGGAGTGCCTTAGAAGAAAGGAAGTCTCAACTGCACGACTCCGAAAATCTGAAAACTGGCAGACTATTAGCTTTTCAAGTGCAAGTCTGCTGTATGAAGTTAGTTACCATCGGATGGAAGCCAATAAAAAAGTATTAAAATAGTTATTTCATTTTTTGTAAAGTACGTTAAACAGAATGTATATAAAGGATACTTGTGGAAGGGTCAAATTAAAACACACTACATTTTAATTCACAGAGTTAATGCTAATTATCATTAATGAAGTATTCTGTGCCAGAAAAAACTGGCTGAATATATAAAAGTGGACCAGAAAATAATTTTAACAGGAGCTAGTAAATTTATGTCCGAGGTTCGAATCCCAGTACTTACAAGACATTTTTCTCTTCTGCAAAACTCTGATGCCCAACCAGCCTGTTAAATCAGCTCGAGGGGGGTAAATCAGCAGGACGTGAGGCTGACCACTCACTCATCCCTAGCTGGTGCCGAGGTTAAGAATGGTAGCAGCTATACTTCAAGTTCTGAGTGCCAACATGGCGTGTGTGGGGACACCTTTGTCTTTACCTCTGCTAGTATATTTATATTCTGTAGGGTGTAAGTATGGAAGGTCCTAAAATAATTATTGATTCCGTACTATGTCACCAGCGAAAGACATAAAATAATAGGGAATTGATGCTGAAGATAATTTATGATTTTATTAGTTTGAAATGAAAGCGCATTTTTCTGTACCATTACGGAGGACTACTGTCGTAAATCAGACGTGACGCAGAACAGTGTGAAGGTGCCTATGTTCTAGCATAGTATGTTTTCACAAATTGTATTAAAGACCATTTCAGATGACAGAATAATTCTATTCCTTGTAGATACTATATGGAACAAGCACTGCCTTTATCAGCAATTGTACGTAGTGAAAAAAGTATCATCTCTGCCTCCAGTACGCTAAATTTAAAACTGGAAATTAATTTGGACTCTTTGTTGCAGGTCAATAACGCAGCTGTACGTAGGTCTATTGCATATCAGGACACGATTTAAAATTTTGTTATGAGGTCCATAAATGTCTCCGTCACTTTCAGTGTTTGAAACCCGGAATATAGTCTCCCGGATACAGTCATTATT
Source organism: Coptotermes formosanus (assembly GCA_013340265.1). NCBI lineage: Eukaryota > Metazoa > Arthropoda > Insecta > Blattodea > Rhinotermitidae > Coptotermes > Coptotermes formosanus. The sequence goes on along the minus strand of BLKM01011093.1, from coordinate 2,817,673 downwards.
CCCACTAAGTCTGTCCTGTCTTCCGGCATAATATTGCGTCGTTTTGCAGAAATATGCTTACATTCTGGACCAACGTGTTCTGTCCATTTCAGGGCAGAATAATAATAATAATAAATTTCTAAGTACTCCTTAAACCTAGAGGGTACAATTTTCTTCCGAATTTATCGTGAGACTTTCAGTACGTGTGTGTATTATTTCGGTACGATCAGTTTGTACAAATGTTCATCGTGTGTCTCTCCGTTCGGTCTGTTGTTTGTCCGACGCACTGTGGCCGCAACTCTCATTCATCTGCCACATTTGTCTCTCACAATAAGCAAGATCACTCTTGATAAAATAAACGAGGAAGAAAGAAGAGGCCGTAAAGGCAAAGAATTTATTTATTGTCTAATATGCAAATTTTCTGTATATGTACATCACATAATTTATCGCGATATCCGCTACTTACAGTGAAACCAGTCGTTGTTGGTCTTAACGGCGCATGCATACTCTTTGGTGGAGTAATATGACTTTCCGTCAGACGAGCAAAACAGTGGCTTGTTTGTCTCCTTGTGCGACGGACCAACATTTCGCTGCTCCTTGCACGGGTCGTCCTCTTCATATTCCAATACCTCTTCGTCTACTAATTCTGTCTTGCAGTTTCCCTCAAGACGAATTTTTACGTCTGCAACATAAACCATGCGAAACCTCCTCATGTCGCTCTGCCAAACTGGCGGATTGGTGGTATTGTATGTTACTCAAGAGTAAGACTTTAACCTTGATGGGTTTTTTTTTTTCGCAGAGACAATTCAGACTCTTGTAGTTTATGGCCAGTAACCGATGTTTATTCTTAAATGAGCTTTGGGCCAAAGTGCAGCCGTGCTTCATGAGGGCGAAATAATTTTGTTTCGCAAGATAGAATTTTCTGTTGTTGTGTTCTGTCTGGTTAGAGCTGTGCTTGTGTTTGGCTCTAGTCTTGTCATAAACTCAACAGCTAACACATGGCGACCAGTGAGAAATGAAGCAGAATTAAAAAACATTATGCTAGGCATACCGTTGGGAGTTGGATCGGTATTCAGTGAATGAATTACCGTCACCACAACTGTATAATGTATTTTTATTATAATACAGGTTACATGTTTCGGCTGCTTTTTACTATCATCATTAGGCCTTTCATATACAAAATGTAGAAGGTAAAATTCTTAGTAATTTTACCTTTTATATTTTGTATATGAAGGGCCTGATGATTACTGTAAAAGGCAGTCGAAACATGTAGCCTGTATTATAATAAAAAGGCATTATACAGTTGTGGTGACGGTAATTCATTCACTGAATAACGAAGCAGAATCACATTTTTAACAGGATTTATATGTTTGTTCTGCAGGATTCTCCCGGAGAGAAGAGAAATCACTCAGACTGTCAAGGCCACAGTTTCGCCTGTCAGTAACGATAAGTGAGCCTTACTGAGTATAAAATAATGATTATTTCGTCAGCACTTCAACTTAATTTCTTCATATAATATGTTGCATTAAAGACTCGTTTCAGGTGTACTGTTCTTCGGTGCTTGTCCTTCCATAGAGTCAGTTATCGTCGTTACATTCATTTAGCTTATTATTACGTAAAATATCTGGAGCTTAATTGCCTATGAAGATTTCAGATCTGTAAACCTACAAGACTCCTTGTCTCGTAACTTGGCACTCCAGTACTTTTCAGTAGACTTGCATACATGGTTGGATTTCTTACTAGATATTTCGTTATTATTATCATTTTAAATATCAGTAACATTTTCTACACCATATTGATTACATACGCTACGGATATACAACTAACACTTTGACGTTTACTTCCCGTGTATGTGGACTGCTGAGTGTGCTAAGATTTACACTCTCCTGTTAGAGTGTGTTTTATGTGGTGTCACTTTACTTGAAAGTGATTCTTATTTTTTAAAAAATGTCAGTTGTCGCTATGGAACATGACTTATCTTCGAAGTGTTGACTGCGTTGATTCTCCGTGTCTTCACGCACATACGCTTTACACAGCCTGTCATTTGAAATGCGCAAATTCGCAGTAACTTATTCTTGCACCACAAAGTTTGCCTGTAAGTTTTATTGGTGATGCGTCTAAAAATGTAAGAACCAAAATATACAGAACTATAATGTTGCCTGTTGTTTTGTATGGCTGTGAAACGTTGTCTCTCACACTGAGGGACGGACATGGGTTGAGGGTGTGCGAGAGTGGCGTGATGAGCGGCATACTTGGGCCTAACAGGGGCGAAGTAACAGGGGAGTGGAGAACATTGCATCAGGAGGAGCTTTAGGCTATGATCTATACTCCTGGCCAAATATTATTCGGGTGATCAAATCAAGAATGATGAAATGGGCGGGGCTTGTGGTACGTAGGGGGGAGAGGAGTTGTGCATGGAGTGTTCTGGTGGGGAACCTGAGTGAAATTGACCGCTTGGATGACATACGTGTACATCGTAGGGTAATATTCAAATGATTTTTCAAGAAGTTGGATGGGGGAGTTGACTGGATTGATCCGATTCAAGACAGGGACAAGTGACGAGATTTTATGAAAGCTGTAATGTACTGTCGGATTCCGTAAAATGCAGCGAATTTCTTAACTATCTGCGGACATCTTAGATTCACACAAAGAATTCTGCTCCGTATAGTGAATTAGGTAGTTAATTATTCAGTCAATGAGTTAGTTAGTTAGTTAGTTGGTTAGTTAGTTAGTTAGTTAGTTAGTTAGTTAGTTGGTTGGTTGGTTGGTTGGTTGGTTGGTTGGTTGGTTGGTTGGTTGGTTGGTTGGTTGGTTGGTTGGTTGGTTAGTTAGTTAGTTAGTTAGTTAGTTCCTTCGTTAGTTAGTTAGTTCTAATGATGAATGGACTCACCTCAGACATTATGTCTTTTCAGGTTTGATATCATAATAATATTACGGTGACACTTGTTTTAAATGGGACCTGCGCGTAAGGGAAACTTTTTTTATCGGAAAACTTTACATTCTCGAGGATCCAAACGTCAAGTACCTGTATTAAACGGAATATGCCTGCAACGGAAACAATAACGACGGAATACAGTGACTAATAGGAACATCCTTTGTACATGCAAAACAGCTTAGCAAATTCTAGACGTACCTGATGATACAATGCCTCTGTGTTGAGCACATTTTAGGACAAACGGATTTGGATACGTCACATTATCTGAGCCACAAACTGGCATCATAATTACTTGATTATCTGCTAGATGGCAGGTTTGTGTCACATCTTTTGGAAATACTATATCTTTATAATTGCAAGACCCGTCGTGCAGAATGCGTAAACCTGAAAGAACACACAGGTACTGTAAACAGTAAGTATAACTGTACTTTTTTATGAAAGTCAAGATCGTAAATAAGTAAACAAATTTCACTTTTATCTCACCACGATTGTAAATTCGCAGACATGCTACAGTATTATAACTTGCGTAAGTGACGCCATTATTAGCGCATACTTGATTCTTCTGTTCATTTTTTAGAGTAATTTTTGGTGGCTGGCAGATGAGTGTGGGTGAATTTCTATTCCAGCACAAACCGCGTTTCTTCAGAGTAATATCTGTAATGTTTAGATAAAATAATTAACGCCAGTAAAGACATATTGGCCGTTTAAAGCACGGTGCTACTACATTGTACGTTCCATGTGTAACATTCAAAAACTCTGCATTTATGAATTTAATATAATTCCCTTCATAAACATCCATTAATTCCCTACACAGCATTAACACATTTATCTTCATAACGGACACGGACCGTGTTCTCTGTGAGGTACGAAGTCAATTTTGTATATAATTTACTTCAACTTCATTCTGTATTATTTCGTATGTGTAAGTCTTTTGACGCGTTGCTTATTCGGGGCAATACTGAGTGTCGGCTTCTGATTCCATCAGAAAATGCATTGAAAGGACAGGAATAACGAACCCTTAAAAGTTATGCATATGGAATACATATTTATATACACAGCAAAATATGCGTTTTTATACAAGGATTTCAAAGAAAGGATTTGCATTCATTTGCACCAATATCAAACTTATTGACGTATTTGGCTTAGCATGTGATATATTGTGGGCTATTCCGGGTCGGTATTTTTAATCCGTGTTGTGTCAGAAATACAGAGTCGTTCTTTTAAGCTTAATTTCAGTTTCAGTGTTTCAAAGAATGGTGAATATAACACCTTTATTACAAGTATATACGTCCTTTTATCATCCTGTGTCTAAAGATTCATAAATTCTTTCACAGTACATTCCCGTGAGCTTAAGGAGATTTTTTGAATAATTTCTGCCCGAAACGAAGGAATGATAGGGCTTGTGTGAAATATTTTTGAAGTACTTTTTGAGTCATCCAAATTCTACTAATTCAGCTGTAGCTGGGAATTCGAATAAAAACAAAATAATCTTATTGCTTTTTTAAATTACCAGGTTTATATCATTTTTGCTTCGAGAAAAATATATTACTCGCATTCGCTTCATAAGTATAAAGACGAAAATATTAATCACACTGTACATACTCGAAACGAGAGACCATACCTAAAATTTGTCTTTATTACTGAAATAAACTTGTTAGGAACTACATTTGAGTGATGCATATTTTCAGGTATAACACCAGAAAATTTGTAAAATTTATCTGTATACTCACTTCGTTCCGGATTTCTAAGTGCAGCACATTTCAATGCTTCCATGTTCGGGTAAACTACACCTTCTGAGCTGCATACAGGTTTGTATGCAAGAGACATGGGACACTGAACTCTGCAGGCTCCTTCATACTGCACAGTGTTCGCTAGCAACAGGATTACAAGCCTTTAATTAGTGTAGGGGCCCCGCAGCAATGTAGGTGTGCTTCTGTTACGATTTACGACATCCTTGCCATTTTCTGATTATAATTTACGCATAATTTTGTAGTAACTATTGGGGCTGAGAACATGGATCACAGTTGATTCCATTCAGCAGCAGTAACCCCTAACCTAGTTAAGAAATACCCTACCTTTTACAGAACCGGGAGTTTCAATGTCCTTTTCATAACAGACGGCCTCTTTATCACCCCTTGAACCAGACGAATGCAGTCAACATTGTCCCCCTTTACTTTTCTGAGCTCTATGTTAGTATTATTCCCCACGCATGCCTAGCCCATCTAGTGGGCTCCTCATTCCAATTCTCGTGCTTAACATGTGTGCTACCTGCCCGGCCCGGATATAGGAATAACCAGGTCTAAATGTTACCTCTCCTTTTATTTTGATAAATTTATGCCCACGTCACTGGTTATATGAGTGTGCTTCAAGCGAACTTCAGCAATGTTAAAATGATTTGTGTATACAAACTGCGTGCCATTTATTAACGGAAAATTTTATTTTGCGAAATTTAATCAAGTTTTGATTTCAGCTGCCAGTAAAGTGGTATTGCATTAGACCGGCACGAACCCCCAATTAAATTACCCTAAAATCTCATTTTAGGAGGCCCTAAATTAATAGTTGAACAGAAACCGATTGCTGTGTAATATGCGGATGGACTTGCAGGGACGTGGAAGGAAGATCAGAGCCTGTAGTTTGTACTTTAATGTTAAGCAGTTTACAAAGAAAGTCAAGGAATTGAAGAGGCGGCGATTCTTTTGGTGAAGCCGACAAAACATGTTCCTGTATTGCCGGTGTTATTATACGAAACCCTATTGTTGGCTGGCATACAGATTATGTCATTATATTTTGACACTTTTGTACATGGGATGACATCAGCTTGTAATTCATAACATAAAGTTTTGTTAATGTAGTTTTCTTACGTTCTTAACCTCTGAGAATAAGGCTCGTAAGATACATTTAAGTAGGGAAAGAATCTGTACAGCACATGCTTTCCATCATCCTCCATGACCTTATTGTTTTTGGGGTTAATACATTAGAGAATTGACAGTATGCTAGGGCCGAGATTCTCAGAGTTGTGAATACTCGTACAAACGTGACATGCTTGTTGGCAGTGACGACCTGCAGCTTGGTAGACAGGCAGCAACGTCTCGGGGAATCTGATGTTTCCATCTGCACTCTAGACCCTTATATATTAACTACTGTAATAATTTTCAAAAAATTATATTAAGAATCACAGAGATTATGTTGTGAAATGCTTTCATGCTTTCCTTTTAGGGAGCATTTAAAAATTAACGAATGTTATTAACGTCACTATGTAATTTTTTTGTCTGTGTAATGAACATCAGAAATTTTTCTTGGGGTTTCGATTAAATTTATTATAGAAGATCCACAAAAATCAGTTGGGCAAAATTTATTTTTGTGTTTAAACCTACCTTCCGTGAACACAACACCGAAATGTAAAGTTTCCAAGAAAAACTGACTCTTATTACGAGAGAATACAGCATGACACAAAATCAGTTTATATTGTCGGTGTGGTAAATATTTAGCAAGTTACAAGAAGAAAATATTTCATGATTGTGTGCTGTCTGCAATAAACAGTGCAACTAAACTTGCAGAATTTTATCCGCGATACATGACAGAAACGTGAAAATCAGTAACTTGTGACTATAACAGATTACTTAATTAAGGCGGAAGATGGAGGAGCTAGCAGTTTTTTCTAAACGTTGGTAACAATGTTAGTGGTTACGCAGTGTAATATTCGAGAAAGCTGTAATTTTATGAACAAACCTGTGTTTCTTTGTCGCCAATTGTGTCTCCGAATCATTGGCTACTATTACAAATATGTATAACGTGTATCTATCGTGTATGTTTCTGTGTTGAAAATCACTAGTATGGTGGTTTAGTGCAACTTGTGTTCAGGTTTTTGGAAGAAAAGAAGACAGTCTCCGATAGACTGCATTACAAACGGCGTTGAACTCACACTTGCGCTGGCGCTGGGCCACGCACATCAGTTCCCATACGCTGCTGTAAGTGACATTGTCAAAGCCGCACACTTGACGCCACACCACAAATGATAAGACACAGTGGTCTGGTTCTGGGTTCGTCGAGCATGCGCCGCGGCGTACTGTCAGCCCATGCACTGCAAGGAGCATTCCATTCCACGGTGTCAAATATGCTGTATCAACTTACAGACTATGCGTGTAACATTAACTAAGCTGGTAATATGATCATATAGGCGAGTCGATAAGGATTTCGAAGGAGGGAGGTTTGACCTGAAGCAAGTTACTGTCCCGGGAGTTTTGTTGGACAATGTGATGAAAAACGAAACCAAGTTTAGAAGAGTCAGGATAGCTTGTAAGCCCGCTGACATTCGAAAAACTTACTTTTCGAACAGAGGCCATGAGTATACTGCAACCTGAGCCTGCTGAATTAAATTTAATGATTTCAGAGGAGATAACCTAATCTTATGTAATGTAAGAAAGGCTCCACTCTCGGGCATGTGAATTGAGAGTTCCAAAACTTTCTTAATCTTGGAACTGATTCTGTTTCACCCTTTGTGTTCGAAAGACTTCCTCTTAAGTTCTCCTTATATGACAAGTGTGTTGTTTAACAATCCTGGCAGTTTCTAAGATTTTGTTGGGTAGGAAGCTTTGCCCGTGACTCAAATGTGATGGTCGAATAGTTCTCATGCCTCTGCATCATTCAGGAAATAGAGCATAATTTCTTATTTACGCGTATTTATAAAACTTTTTCTTTGGAAAAATTAACAAATATGATTCAATGGAATTAAAAAATGAAAGCGAAGCGTACAGTTCAACTGTTTCTACTTACCATCAAAATATCGTGCGTAACACTGATAAGTCATAAAGTTCTGGAAAGTTTGGTTATTAGATGCACACAGTGGATCGTACGTAGTGTTCTTCGCGGCTTCGAGACATATATATTCGCCTTTATTACGCCAGTGGGACACAACCGGCGCAGTCACTGTAACGATAACTGTTAACACACACAGGCAGTTAAGTATCATGAAAAGAATGCTTAGGGTAATTAAGAGAAGTACAGTATTGCTGAACTGCAAACTACTCAGCAGTAATTATTTAAGACCTTGCCACCATGTAGACACATTGCTAGTTTTTAATTTATTTTATTTAGTTTATTTAATGACTTTGAATAAGAAAGAGTGTGATACAATAAAATATATACAAATTTTTTAAAATAAAAATTTGAAAACTGTATATATTTAAATAAATTAACACTAGTTTAATTAAATTTGACTACATATTCTTCTGTATAGAACGCGCAGAAATTATTTAAAAGTAAAAGTATTTGAAACAAATAATACAGAAACTGTACAGTTGAGAACAATTAGGCTAGCAAAGGAAAATATTTTACTGAAGTGAGAAATGAAGATTAATTTAAAGTACATGAGTATTTGATTTGTACTTTTCAGGTTTGTATTACTTATTCTGTACTGAACAGCTTACCTCATATTTCTCTCTGCATTAAATCCATAACCAGCTCACAGGATTCAAAAAGGTATCCTTGTTATCAAAGACATGTAAATAGGTTATGGCCAGTTTAAATTAATATTACTTGGAACAAATTCATTGTATCTTGCGGATAAGCGTTACTATTGAGAAGCTAACAGTCTCGGCCTTCAGAAGATGTAGTATATTTTGCGAATACCGTAGGTTAATTGCCTTGTTGATAAGAATCCGTCAAATCCCAACTTATCTGATACACCAAGAATTTTTTCTTGATACAGGCCTATATCGGACAGTGTTGATTCTGCCGACATTTCTTACAATTATGTGATGATAATATGCGTCTCAAAGCTACATTTGTGTATGAGTTTAGGAGTTTGGATTGACAGGTTTTCAAAACAAAATATCTTGAGCTATGCATGCGTCTAATGAAGGATTAACAGACAACTGGATGAACTTAAATAAAGACGGGCTGTGTAATTTTAACTCTTCGTCAAATATTATTCTGATCCTAAAATGGAAGAGGACGAAACAGACGTGACATCTATTTTTGGCGGTGTAAAAAAGACACGTGTGAATGTTTTAAACTGAATATCTGAAGAAAATACAGCAGTTGCGATATTCTGACATTAACATTTTAAAGCCTGCTGTTTACTTGATGCACTAACAGGTTGAACATTCAATATTTTACATTCTGCCCATAACTAACTAACTAACTCCATGGAGCAGAGGCCTTCTTGAGAAGCTAATAGTTTCTCAGCTAGTCAAGAAATTCCCCGCATTTTATGGAACCCGAAGGTTCATTACCGCATTCACAAGAGCCCGCCACCTGTCCCTATCCTGAGCCAGATCAATCCAGTTCATGTCCTCCCATCCCACTTCCCGAATATCCATCTTAATATTATCCTCCCATCTACGCCTGGATCTCCCAAGTGGTCGCCTTCCCACGGGTCTCCCCACCAAAATCCGGTATGCACCTCTCTCCTCCCCCATACGTGCCACATGCCCCGCCCATCTCAGTCTTCTCGATTTGATTACCCGAATAATATTTGGTGATGAGTACAGGTCATTAAGTTCCTCGTTATGTAGTCTTCTCCACTCCCCTGTCGCCTCGTCCCTCTTAGGCCCAAATATCCTCCTCAGCACCCTATTCTCGAACACCCTCAGTCTTTGTTCCTCCCTCAGTGTGAGAGACCAAGTTTCGCATCCATACAGAACAACAGGTAAAATTATAGTTCTGTATACCCTAATCTTTGTGTTTTTGGATAGCAACCTGGAAGACAAAAGATTCTGCACCGAATGATAGCAAGCATTCCCCGACTTCAATCTGCTCTTTAATTTCTTCATGAATGGAGTTTCGATTCGTTAGGGTTGCTCCCAAATATTTGAATTCTCACACTCTTTCAAAGGATTTATTATCTATATTTATGTTGTGATTGTGTCGTGCATTCTGATTTCGAGACATGACCATGTACTTAGTTTTCTCAGCATTTACTTCTAGACCAATCTCCTTACTAGAAATAATTAAATCTTCTGCATTTTGCTTTATGCTATGTACGCTTCTGCCCAATATATTAACATCATCAGCATAAACCAGAAGCTGATGTGTACCATTCAATTTCAAGCCCTCCTGGTTTGCCTGAACCCTTCTAATGGCATATTCTAAAGCAAAGTTGAAAAGCAATGGCGACAGAGCATCTCCTTGTTTCAAGCCATTCTTAATAGGGAACGTGTCAGACAGATGTTTGCCTACCCGAACTCTGCTATACGTTTCACTTAGGCACATTTTTATTAACCTTACTAGTTTCATGGGGATATCGAACTCAATGAGAATATTATACAAAACCTCCCTCCTGACTCAATCATAGGCTTTCTTGAAGTCTATAAATAGCTGATGCACTGCCTCATTGTATTCCCATTTTTTCTTAAGTATTTGACGAATGCTGAATATATGATCAGTAGTTGACCTGTTACGTCGAAATCCACACTGATCATCCCCAATAATTTCCTCTGCATATGGAGTTAACCTTGACAAAAGGATGTTGGATAGAATTTTGTATGTAGTCGACAAAAGTGATATGCCTCGATAGTTACTGCAATCTGTCTTATCACCCTTCTTATAAATAGGCACAATGACCGACTCCTTCCATTCCTCAGGCAATTCCTCCTTATTCCAAACAGAAATAATAAGTTTATGGATTTCAGACCGAATAATCCTACCCCCTGCTTTAATCAATTCTGCTGGAATCTGATCAATACCTGCTGATTTGTGACTTTTTAGTTTTTCAATAGCCATCTCAACCTCAAAGGCACTGGGCTCAGGCACTAGTGGCTCTGCTGTGTGTACTTCAATCTGCCTAACATCATTAACCCCGTGTATATTCAACAGCTGGAAGAGATGATTCCTCCACCTAGCCAAAATACTGTGGGAGTCTGCAACAAGTTCACCCTTCTCATCCTTTACTACATTAATTCTAGGCTGGTACCCCCTCTTAAACTCATTGATACCCCTATACAAGTCTCTTATATTCTTCTGCCCATAGTGTATTTATGTGTTTTTTATTTATCTTAGACCAAACAGCTACTTTCGCCCTATATAACATGAACTGATTAGTTTTTATAACAGAGATGAAAAGTGTTTACTGCTCTGTACGAACTGAGTCTTTAAATAAAACAGTGTACGCTTCATCTTTAAAGGATTAATGTCATAAATATTAACGTGTATTTAATGTTACAGGGTGCGATGCTGTGGGCTAGAACGGTCTCGCTTAAGATGGGGTCCAAGTTTTCGCTGTTTGGTCAAGTTAATCTGTGCTCCATAAATGTAATTATTTATTAGTTAAACAACTGTAAGTTTACAGGAAGATACAGCTTCTTTGTTAGTTAATTAGTTAAGTCCTGTTCGATTCGTCATCCTTTTTGTGCTTTGTACAGGCCTAGTGTAGAACACAACATAATTTTCAATGACAACATTTGTGGAGAATTAGGGACATTAACAGCTAAATTAATAACGAGATATAAAAGGCGCGAGTATATTTGCTTTAGTGTTACAAAAGCCCATTTTACAGATTCGAGGGCTGAAATCCATTATTTAGTGAAGCTTGATTTTGTAGTTCATTGATTTATGGCTAATTAGTTAATAATGAAGATACTGAAATGCTTAATCTCTAACAAATTCATCACAGTACAGATTGTTCAAACCAAACACAATTATCCTCTGACATTTATATATCGGTTTTCCATATATTAATACATTCACGTGATGTTAAATTAGAAAGGTGCGGCACATTGTAAGCTATTACATTATCAAAACATCGGACATTCCCACCACACTCTGAAAACACAATTTTAAACATTATACGATATTCCATAAATGTAGTTACAAGTTCGAAGCTACCTTACCTCAATTGTTAAGTGCCAGAGAAATCTTTATGCAAAGTGGTTTGTTCGCAGTACCTTCCACTAGCATGTGTGGATATTATTTCATATTGTATATTGACTTTTTGTTCATTTAGCAGTGTTACGTCGTAATCCTGTCTCCTGCAATAAAATTTAGGATATGTACTTTTGAATACAGCTGTACTCGTGTTCGTAAACACGTGCAATAGTACACGTTTGTTTTTATCTGTATGGGGAATATCATATTAAACTCAAAGCCCCCCAGTAATTATTTTTGTCACCTAATGTAATATTTTAAAAATTTTGTGTTTTGTCACAGGGCTTGTTTATGTGTTTCATGCGACTCGCATTAAACACAGTTCTCACTTAAACAGCCTTAAGCGACGGTATTTATAAAACTGAAGGATGCGGAAAATCTCGCCCCAGTGGGATTCAATCCCCAGACCTTCCAGTCCGTAGCGTAGTCCCTATGGGGGCTACGCTGTCCCTGTCGCCACTTACATGTATAAAACACGTGATAAATTCAGTGAATGTCACCGGCAGTCTACTCACCAAGAACTGGAACCAGCAACATCGCTGCTACGAGCTCTCCTGTGTAGAAGTATTCCAGCATTTACTTGAACCCGCATAGCAGTTCACAAAGGGCGTCAAGTCTGTCTTTATGTAATATGATCCACAACACTTCAGGTAACATCTGTGACCCAGAATATCCACTGACTAACCTTCTAACACCAGTTATAGTTCATGTTAGCAATTTTTTTTAGAAACGTAACCGTATAGCTACTGACATTTCCGGTTGTTTGACAGGATATACAGTATGTAGAATGAGGTCGAATTTTATTCATAGATTCAATAATAGAACGGATGGAGAGTTACTCACAAAAGGGCTTCTGTGTCATAGCTGACGTCTGATGTAAAAATTAATATATTTGCCATTTGAAATACGTAATATGGACAGTTATAATAGCCAATGAACTGCATTAGGTCATTTGATCGCCATGTGACAGTTGTAACGATTTAGTAAACCTGATTAGGCTGATGATTATTTGGCTAACCTTCGAGTAGTATTACGTAGCTCAGTTGTTTCCGTTATCAGAAATGAAGTTATGTTAATTGTGGTCAAATATTTAATTTTGTTATTTATATAGACCGTATGGGCTGAATGTTAAGGCGTTTGAGATCACGGCGATGTGGAGAATATATGAGGCTTAGAGACAGAAACTAACAGGAGGGCGGACAGACTGCATAGTGAATAGATGCATAACTTGTCCTGTCGACCAGATTTTATTTTTAATGAAATCTGAGCAGTGTGGGCTGAGCAGGGTATGTAGCACGGATGGGAGAGGTTACAGGTGTGTACTTTGTGATATTAGGGGTCTCAGGGGCGATGGTTAAGAATTTAACAGTACGTTATTATGATAAGTGGTAACAAGCTGCTAATTTACACTGCGTCACATACCAAAGAGAATATTCTTCAAATATACATAAGAGTGTGGTCGCAATACTTGAATAGAAGAGACGAGTTGAAGACCTGATATATGATGGAATAATAATAGTAAAAGGTAGTTTAAGGATCTGTGGAAGTAATGTATGGTGTCGGGTCAGCTGGATATGGGTAGGCTTCAGTGGTGAGAATTTTTGAATACGACTTCATAAAAGGCGGGGAATTCATGACCAGCCATGCAAATATTATGCACAGATTTTGATGGACTTTTCCATGCGAAATGCACAACTGATTCTTTCTATGTGTTAACAGATTTTTTTTAGCAGCTCCTTATCTTTGTCATCATTGTAATCATAATCAAAATCATCATTATCCTTCGGAATATTTCACTAATTTGGCTGGTTTCTATTAGATCAACAGCGTTTCTATTAATTCGGTTATTATTGTTGTTGTTGTTGTATAATGTTACTCTGTAATTGGGGGGGGGGGGGCAGATAGACTAAGAACACATCTTCAAAACCTCCCCCCTTCATGTGTCTTTCTCAACCCTCCAGCGTACAGCTAGAGAGCTTCCCATTATAATCAGAATGTGGGATGAATATTTCACATATTGGCACTTACAGAAGTCCGAAAAGTAGGAATCATATCGGTGCACCTGCTACTTATCTATCATCTAAGTAGTGAGAGATATTTGCTGATGTATAAAAAATTAATGGAAATATATGTTTTTCAAAATTTCAAAGACCTGTAAGAAACTGTTTATCTTTTCTCCACAAGAGAGGTTTCCAACGACATTGTCTTTGTATTGTGACCTAAATATGTGGCGCTTTAATAAAACAAAGTCATAATGACATGGAGGATAATATTATCTTAAAAACAACAGAAAATTGATCAGTTCTTTTTTCCAAAATCTCTTACCGAAATTTGACACCTTTCATGCATGTAACGATACCAACAGCCTCCATGTTTTTTGGAGTAGATGAGCGACTGTCAGCTCCTCAAGACTAGTTCTAATCCAGGAATTTTGATAATTAGGCACCTTTCTTCCACCTCTGCTTAAGCACATTCACACTAACCCACATGCAGAATAGGTGCCTTCATAAAACTTTCTTTATTTCTTGACTGGAATTTGAGGACTAAGAAACAGTCTGATGTACTGATGTCATTTTATTTCGTTTGGTTACCCCTGCAATGTGTCTCATCCTGAGGCAAAGTGACGGAAGAAAGGGAGAAGCTGCTAGCGATATCAAATCTCTCCAATGCACCGGAGTGGCGTATAGCATCGCACTGCTGTACAAGTCTGTCGTGAATATCAATCTCACCAGCTCTTGATTCTCTAAAGGCCATGAGTCTAAAATATTATCATATGTGAGAAAATGTGATATTTTCACCAGATGGAACCGATCATAACTTTTCGAGTACAAAAAAAGAGAGACATGATACATGGCATCAATATCTTTGCTCTCTGGCACTGTCGAAAAGAAAGATAACTCTTCTCTTCTGGAGTGAGCGGAAGTCAGAGAGAAAGAGAGGGCTGGTTGCACGGTGTTATTAGTTTCACTTCTCACCGTCAGTTCTCTCTCAACATGAAACATCGATGTGTATTTCCTGATAGGAGAACATAGGGAAAGGAACAACACGAAACACTGCCTAGCTATTTTTATAACCATTTATTCGACTGCGCCCTTGTTTGTTCTATATCGTAACAGTTTCCTTGTGAATTTGGTTAACATCGCTTTCATTATTTAAATTAACTTAATTTCTGGCGATCCCTTCATTTTAAGGAATTAATAAGCGCAATTATAACATCAACGTGCTCACGTAACTCTAGAGCACACAGCGTCCACGCCGACGCAAATTCCTGTCCAGTACGTAATAGGTGGTCTTATATGCCAGAAGTAAAGTGGCCGGGACGTGACGCTGATCAGTCATCTGTTTCTGTTACTTTCTACAGAACTTACCTTGACAAAAGTTGCATGTTTGTCGAAGAAAAAGGTAATGCATTATTTCAGGACCATTTTCCAAATGTCACTAATGTCGCTGCTGCCTCATAATATTGCGCATACGCCGTGCTACTTTTACCGTTTGTAGGAAATTCGAAACCACTCTATGTAGGTGGCCTCCAATGACATGAAACTGGCACTACGTGTTTTGGAATTCAGTTAAATTTTTGAGAAATTAAACAAACGTATAAACTTTCACAGACAGACATTTAGTGTAGTGATTTCGTGAACTTGCTTACATTTATTAAGGAACGGAATGTGAAATAATAAACCATTTTATAACTCAGTTGGGACGCAAGGATTGCATGGTGTTTAACATAGCCACTACATTTGAATGTCAGGTGGCCGGTGCATAGGGCTGACAACTTTGTCACTTTCATGCGCCGATTGTCTGTAATTCTGGGAGTTTCAATCTCCTGGAAACCTAAGGGCCTATCCAGGCCAGTAGTGGGTTAGCTTTGCCTTACGACATGTGAATTCGAAACTCCAAGGGAAGTGTTTCTATAGAAAGCGCTGGAAAGAAATTGACCCAAGTCAGACTCAATGTACAATGAACGTTCACTAGTATGTCATGTGTAGGAGAAATTTGAGTAACGTAATCCATTACCGAAGTTCTCATCTTCCTGAACTTATTTATCACATTTTCTGTTATGAACACAAACTACTCTGTAGGAAGATGCTAAATTACTTTCCTTTCATAAAGCGGCCTATTGTTGCTACCTATTGGTTACTAAGACAACGCTGTATTTGGGGTATCAGAGGTACCATTCGAGATGTGGAGACAAGCTGATGGTTTTCTGAATACTTACTTAGTGCCTCTAGGCAAATATTTCCCAATTAGCTGAAATTGTGGCACGGTTTCTGCCTTCGAAATCACTTGGAAATTATTATTTACTGATCATATTATTGTTATTATTATTATTATTCAGGTTATATAATCTTCGTAATTGAAATGGCAGTTAAATATACAGAGTGTAATAAATTAGTGATACAAATGTGCGAATTCCATTGTAATTTCCTGATTCTCGAAGCTGTGAGGAAAAGTTAAATGCGAATTCTACCTTTATGGTGGAAGCGCGTGACAGTTGTCCGATAACAGGGCCTGACATCGTCTTGGCTTGCCCCAGGAGTATACAACATGTAGGCACACTGGTTAGACACGCTCTGCGCCTGGAAGCTTCGGCTAACAGAGTTACGGTGTCTTCAGTAGATTGCTTTAGAGTGAAAGGGGAAGGGGGACAAACCCCAAACAGAAAATATATCACAAATTTCATTTCTGATAAACTTAATTATTATAGAAGCAAAACGGATGACTTCAGAAAGTAATTTATATAAATAAATAGTGTAGACTTTCCCTTTACTTCTTTACCTGTCAGTGCTCTTCGGAATGATTACATAGTTTAATTAACTGATAGGGGAAATCAGATAACAGTTATTTTGTGAAATGCATGTATATGAATGCAGCCCGAATTAATAGAATGCCTCAAATATTTAAACTTGAATGGCTGAAATTCAGCTTTATTGCCGCATCTTCAAGTTACGTTGTAGCCCTACAGTTTATGACACAAAACACATTATCTCCCGTCATTATAGCACCCATTGCCGGAGCCTTTAACATTTATAGTCGTTCCTCTATGTCGCGTAATGTCATAGTGCGCATTAGCAATCACTGCATTGCCCCAAGATACAGACACACCGCAGCACGTACATACTACAATACTTTTACAGCATGAAATGCAATAAAACTATTCTTTGCTTTGTCTAACTGTAAAACAAGGACAAATCAGAATTATTCTACATAAACTTTGATAATTGATAGAACTGAATTACAGTAAAATCTGTCTTAATGTCAGCCTGCGTAAAAATGAAATTTGAGTTCATCGGAAGAAGTTCTGGTTCCGAAGAAATGAAAGTTGGGTAAATCAGAAAACGTTCAACGTGAAAACAAGGAAGGAAAATACAGTCTTGCAGGATAATGTCGAAATCATGCTTCGATACATACTTCTGTTTTTTTTTCACTTTGTTTTCACCGTGCATTTTTTGTATCACAAGTAAAATCACGAACTAAATGCACTGTATGTGATAAAATCACTTTTATTCACTTGTTCTTTCTTACCCCGACATGTTTCGGCGCAGCAAGACGCCATCTTCAGGGGGATCGTGCAGATTTAAGACCCTAATCACTCGGACGATGTTTACATACAATATTAAAAGAAGTGGTTGCTAAAAACATAACATATACACATACTCAGTACTTTTGCAGTTTGCTAAACTTGATAAGAGCTGGTAAGAGTTGTGTACTACCATTTTACCAGCTCTCATCAAGTTTTAACAAACTGCAAAGGTACTGAGTNTTAGACAGCAACAATATTTCCAGTTGTCTTTGTGTCTTTGCTTTCTTACGTACACTCTCATCTGCCTTCAGCAGTACATTACAGGATTCCGTTGACACTGTAAGCGCTTAATTTCTTCTCATATATGCCACAAATTTTCCTCGTCACACATACATGAGAAAACATCTTATGGAAATACACTGTACGAACAAACAGAAGTATCACAAGTAAAATCACCAACGAAATGAACAGTATGTGATAAAATCACTTTTATTCACTTATTCTGTCTTACCCCGACATGTTTCGGCGCAGCAAGCCCCCATCTTCAGGGGGATTGTGCAGATTTAAGACCCTAATCACTCGGACGATGTTTACATACAATATTAAAAGAAGTGGTTGCTAAAAACATAACATATACACATACTCAGTACCTTTGCAGTTTGTTAAAACTTGATGAGAGCTGGTAAAATGGTAGTACACAACTCTTACCAGCTCTTATCAAGTTTAGCAAACTGCAAAAGTACTGAGTATGTGTATATGTTATGTTTTTAGCAACCACTTCTTTTAATATTGTATGTAAACATCGTCCGAGTGATTAGGGTCTTAAATCTGCACAATCCCCCTGAAGATGGGGGCTTGCTGCGCCGAAACATGTCGGGGTAAGACAGAATAAGTGAATAAAAGTGATTTTATCACATACTGTTCATTTCGTTGGTGATTTTACTTGTGATACTTCTGTTTGTTCGTACAGTGTATTTCCATAAGATGTTTTCTCATGTATGTGTGACGAGGAAAATTTGTGGCATATATGAGAAGAAATTAAGCGCTTACAGTGTCAACGGAATCCTGTAATGTACTGCTGAAGGCAGATGAGAGTGTACGTAAGAAAGCAAAGACACAAAGACAACTGGAAATATTGTTGCTGTCTAACAGAGGGCCTACAGTAAGTCTGCACAATTCTAATGTGAATTTCTGGTATTATTTCGATGAGAAGTGAGCTTGATTGTGTACATACACTGTGCAGTATGTTTTGATACAAGTGTGCCCATCCCGGTGGCCGCGCAGTCTAAGGCGTGGGTAGGCGTATGTGGGCGCTTGCTTGCTTGCTGGGATTGCGGTTTCGAATCCCGCCCGGGGCATCAGTATCTCCCTCTTGGGAATGTTAGGTGTTGTCAGGTAGAGGTCTCTGCGAGAGAGTGATCGCTCATCCAGAGTAATTCTACGGAGTGTGTATGTGTCATAGAGTGTGATCAGATGCAACAGGAACCTCTTACATCTACGGTGGGTAGGTAGAAGGGGTCAGACTAAGAAGAAGAGAAAGGTATATGTACCTGTGTAAAATGGAAAATGCCTGAAAGGATTAGTGTTTGTAGGGTGGCGTATTTTAGTGTAGGCCTCTTATCGCTGAATTTGCATGAGCTGACTTCAGAAGATCGTAAAAATATTGAGGCATGTTCAACGTTTACTCGTCTCGTCGTGACTAAATCCGAACCCAAAAACTCTGCCTAGATTATGTAAATACCACAGCAAAAGTGAAAGCCCAGTAGATGAAATACATGCACTATAAAGTACAGTGAAACACTGGCTTCCCCCGTTTGTCCAAAGGGAAGTGTGAATTGTTTTGAGTTCGCCCGGCCTTGAACACTTCTGTTACTGGAATGAGGTCAACCAACTGTGCCTGATGGATGGGTGGCACGCTCTAATTTTACTTACTTGTACGCATGAGCTGCGTTTCCTCTCTGGTTACAAGATTTGACTGCAGATAAACGTATTTATGAAAGGCAATGCAGTACATGAAACCAGTAAATACGTACATACCTACATATGTACATATAAATGTATGTATGTATGTATGTATGTAAGTAAAGCAATCCCGTTACACGCCTGGACAGGCCCTTAGGGTTCCAGAAGGTTGAGGCTCCCAGATTTCTAGACAATCGGCACTTGAAGGTGGTAAGGTTGTCAGCCCTAAGCACGGGCCGCCTTTACCCCACAGGAAATATTCCTGGTACTCATTTCCTTTTGAGGCTGAGTCGACCCCAGGGTCATAGTACGACCGAAAGGGTTATGTAAATGAAAAATTCCAGTGACACCATCGGGAATCGAACCCGCGCCCTGCCGGCTTGTAGCGCAGTGCCTCAACTAACTGCGCCACCCAAGCCCCGTACGTATGTATGTATGTACGTATGTATGTATGTATGTATGTATGTATGTATGTATGTATGTATGTATGTATGTATGTATGTATGTACTATGTATGTACGTGTGTGTGTATGCATGTATGTATGTACGTGTGTATGTGTATGAATGTACTATGTATGTACACATGTGTGTGTATGTATGTATGTTTGTATGTATGTACGTATGTACGTACGTACTTAGGTATGTATATATATCCGTGCATGCAACGTCCGTTCATAATGAGTGCTGTAACTACCGTAACTAGGTACATGAAGCAGAGTACTTGTTCAGAAGCTAAAGTCGCTAAGCTACTAATTCCACAAGAGAGAGAGAGAGTGCCGCACCCCTGGTCGTATACGTATCCGTTCCCTCTCTTTTCCCTTGATCTGATCACCCTAACAGTGTTTATTTCGTGAAGAAGCTAATTTATTCTGTGTGCACTTTTCTTAAAGCACATCGACCTGCGCGTGAAGTTGACCACACACCGCCAACTCGATTCGAGGTTAAAAATTAGTGGAGCTATAACTCTGCTTCTCCTCTATGCCTTCATGTCGGGGACACAGAAAAATTTACCCTTTCTTAGCCTAGGAAGGTTTTCAGAAACAGACGACACAACACTCTCTGGATATTCCTCCAGACGAATAATTCCGACTCAGTACCGTGGAGAGCTAAACAACCCGTCCAGACCTGAGGTTACAGCTTAGACTATTACAGGAAAGGAACAGTGAAGTAAGCATGCCTGTTCTCACACGCCAACCGTGACCCCGTCACCTGCTACATAGGTAATAAATGTAATGTAGGAACTTGTAAACAAGGCTCGGAACAGATTACACTGATTGTTTGCACTTGTCTTCTCTTTGCTCTTACCTTATTTAGGACCGCGCTCACACTAGGACTAATAAGCAATTAGCTGAACGTTTCCGTATACCTACCTGGCCATCCATGTAATGAGGAGTGCTGACAGGAGGCTTATATTTCGTGCTGCTTCTTGTTGCACTGCAGTATCGCAAACTGCAGAAATTTGCGTCAGTTAAGTGTCACACATTCCTACTAAAATACATTGGCTCTCTGATTAATTTTATATTATTATTAACAAAGAGAAGAGCATCGTGTAAGGACTGGGATTCTGTGATTCCGTGGGCCGGTCTATAATGCGATTCAACTCCTGTAACACAGTGTCTGGTTATAAAGTTTTGAATAAATGTTCGTGCTGTAAAATATGGAGAAATACAATAGGAGGCATTATTTTCAAATCTGGAGTGAATTTACTTTGCTGTCTAAAGTACCACAAAGAGTAGTGGCCTGTACCTCTCTGCCAAATGACGCAACGACCATTAAAAGAGTGGGCAGAAGAACTTTGGCTTCGACTGTAGAAAGAACACTCAGACGGAGTGTGTATCCAGTACCGGACGGACGTCGCGAAGGATATGACATGTCTGTAACCCTGCAGCTTCTCACTGTCGCCATATTTGTAATTGTTACCTTATGAAAAATATTTAGATAGATCACAAACATGCCTACATATGTGTAAAATTTCGCGAATATCAACAATTGCAAACATGGCGACAGTGCGAAACCTTGAGATTATAAAGGCGCCATAACTTTCACTCCACCAGGTGTATTTGTAAAAACGTGTTAGACCTGCTTTGGACTCATCTTTATGTGATGTGTGACGATTTTGTGGCAATTTGATGATATTTATTGCAGCGAAAACAAAGTATGCTTTTGAAGAATACGTTCTTCTAGGATGTGACGCCTCGTAATCTGGTAGAAATTTTCCGATATTTTGGAGAAGCCACCACTTGAGGAACTAGATTTCTCTTAAAGGCCGGAGCTTCTCTACCAGGCTACACAGCGCAACATTGCAGAAGACGAATATCTTCTTTGTAATCAGCCTGAGGACTTCAAATCTTATTCATTGTGATTGTGGTAATTGTGGTGATGGTGGTTATGATGGTGACGATGATGGTGATGGTGTTGGTTGTGTTGGTAATGGTGATGATTATCCCTGAAATTAATTTTTGTTGTCACTGTGCATGTTCCAGGGGATACACGAGAGCAGTCTATTGATCCTTACATCAAAACCTTTTTCCCTATTGGGTTCTGTAAGGTTAAAAATTCCACGTGCTTAATAAAGATGGTACTGTTTTTCACGCTTGCAAACCACAACGTCGAAAGTAGCGGGAAAGTCACAGGAATTTTGCCTTGGTGTATGTCATAAATCTTGCATAAGGCAATTTAGGATTTAGAAGTAGCGCACCATAAGAACTTTAAAACTCTACTTTAGGTTTAACGTTCTGTGGTAAAGGCCGGTCCATTCAAAACGTGATTAATTATTCAGAGTCACGAAATTAGACGTACATAAATAATTAGTCCATTCCACTTCATCCGCTGACTACATGTGGCTAATTAAAATAATCCCAGTATAAAAATAAGTCCTTAATTTCTTGCGAGTCAAATTCTTAGTACCGAACATTATATAACTTCAGTTTTTAACAATACGTTTAAGCCTATGTGAGTATGTAGCTACTGATGATGCAACTATGAGTTATTCAATTAACGTGAAAAACTGTCGACAACGAAATTTTTAATTTAGCTGTATTGCTGTACAAATATTGTCCTCATATTGGAAATACCGAATTTTTACCTGTAATTAGTTCCTGATTATCGTGAATTAGAAACTTTCATGGATTTCCTCAGCAAAAACAATTTGATTAGAACATCAAAGAGTTCTCCTCCTCTTTATAACCAACCATTCATCAGCCACATCTTGGTGTGAGATTTTAGGGTTCTGGTGAGAAAAAATTCATGTTGCGTTCTTCTGGGCTATGGCACCATGTAGTCTAGTAGGAACGTCATTGCTTTCGGAGTAACATACTGTCTTTATCTACGTGGTAGAGTGAGACAGTCTGGGAAGGTCTTTGGTTATGTAGAGTTGGAGGGAAAAAAGGTGTCACAGCGCATAGGAGTGGCCAATCGAAACCGTGGACGGTAATGAGGATATGGGAGATGGCCGGGCTAATCTGAACCTAAGGCCCTGAAAGGACAACTAATCCAATGTCGGTGGTAGGAAAAGTAACAACAATGCCTGGTACCCAGTCACCAGATTACACTGCGTTGTAAGTTGCAGAACTAAACATGAAGACAGGTGCAGATGTAACGAAAACATTTTCTTTGGTTTCGCAGCCCTCACTTAGAATAACACATCCAATTTAGCAACGAAATATGTGTAGAATGAATTATTGTTATAGACAGCCACGTCATTGTGCTACTGGCAAAGCGGAGTAGCAAAGAGTGTGCCTTGTATTCTGGAAGAGTCTGTCATGAATCTAGACCCTGAAATAGGTTATCATGAAACAAACATTTTGTGGTGTTTAAAGGATTGTGTCAGTGATGAAATAATTACATCAGTGTTTGGTAGGACTTTTCCTTTTCAGAAGGAGGATACTTTGGATAAATACAAGCTCTTGAAATTTGACTGAGGTGATTGTTTTTCATTCTAGCGATTGTTTGTATTTTATTTTTTAATAAGGCGTGATGATTCGAATCGAATCCGAGGCCATAATAGACTGGGACGCTGATCCGGCAATGTCTTTAATTTACTATTCGAGTATTACGAAAGACCTAAATTGAAGTTTCATATGATGCCCATCTATCTCTTGGTGTTCCAAGTCGCTTTCTTCACTGAGATTTTTTTATTTCTTCTTTCGGTTTTCTTATCGTATCTGTCGTGACACTTTTACGGTACTTTTTCAGAAATGTTTACCCTACATTCGCTCCATTCATATAGTGGTTTTACTCACTATAATGCGCAGTATTCTTCCTACATACTGGCATATTATTTCGTTTCACACATTATGCCGAATTATCTGACGGGTTTTATTTTATGTTTGGCACTCCATCACGTGACGTTTCGAACAGTGTACATATATGTATATTATAGTATTATAATGTGCATATACTGTACGAAGGTGGTCAGCTACACGAACTTTGGAGTCGCACATTAGGAGACAACTTAGGCTAAAGCCTACGTACGGTAGCAACAATACACGAACTTTGGGAGTCGCAAATTAGGAGACAACTTAAGCAAAAGGCTGCGTACGGTAGCAACACTGTTCATTGCCTGAGACTGCAACAAGTACTTTCTGTTATCGAGACAAAGAAATAATGATTTTTGGGAAATCCATTAGACGTGCTATTGGTTTGTTCTCGAGATTTCATTAGGAGTCGATTAAATTTACAGGCAACTTGCTTGAGCCGGATGCAGCTCGCAAGCCGTGTTGTGGCTCACCTATCAAGTACACTTACCATTATCAGGATATTAAAAAATTTTCTCCCTTCTTGTGCGTTGGGCTTGTGTAAATCTTCTCTCTCGGACTCAGTTGCAATGATATTGGACTTCCTGTCACATTAAGGTTGAAAGTCGTGTCTTGTGATTCAGCAGTGAAAACGTCGACTGCCGTAAACAAAGGTGCACGTTCATTCATTTCTCAGCAAGATCTTCTGTACGCTCAGGTGTTTGTGAGGTGCAATCCACTCTGCAGGCTCCTTGTCAACAAACATTATAATATAAGATGGATGCAACAGCACACCATTATTATACCAGGAAATGTCTGAAGCATGTAGCTATGAATGTTCCTTATCATTTATAACCACTGACATCCAGTTGTGTAGAATACCATTTGCTACAAAGTTGACGTTATTAAATTCACGAAATTAAATGTCCTGCACAAAAGGGCACCACCCTCTTCGTTCTAATACTAATTTCAGCGAAGAATATCTTCAACTTGTTTGCCACAATAATTTCTGTTTGAAGCAAGGGCTGTTTGAAATCTGGTTTCTCAAACTAGAATTAAACCCGCATGGACAATAATGACATTCAAATCTTAATTGAGTCAAATACTGAGTTTGCTGTCTGGGAGGCTCATGTGTATTGTAAACGGGCTTTACTGAGTCCAAAAAGTATGCACGGTAATGGGTATGACGTAATTGCAGTTATGAATCGAACCATTTTATGCATAAAAAAGTTATATGTACCCTGACTGTGGAAAAGTCATAGAAGATTTTGTGTTGTGTGAGTGATCGGAGGTTATAAAAATGAATAAACTGCTGGATAAAATTCGTTTCGAAAAAAAATAAAGAATGTCTTAGGAGAATTTAATTAAATAATGGCAAAAATATAGAAGACGGTAGCGAATAGATGCAATTGAATACATATATAGTGTAATAAGTGGCGTTAGGAAACGTAAAAGGGCACTGAAGTAGCCTGTACGTTCTAGGCTTGAAACTAAGACGAATGGGATTCCCGAGGAAAAGATTTATCAGGAAAGTATAAATAAGCATTCTGTGAAGTGCAGAAGAAGAAGAAGAAGAAGAAGAAGAAGAAGACGAAGAAAAAGAAGATGAAGAAGAAGAAGAAAAAGAAAAAGAAAATGACGAAGAAGAAGAAGAAGAAGGAGGGGGAGGAGTAGGAGGAGGAGGAGTAGGAGTAGAAGTTGAAGTGTTGGTGTCACTGGCACCTTGCACACTAGAATCTGTGAGGAATCGGGGGAACTTCTAATCTCTTTATGGACATATATCCGCTTTTGTAATTATGCGGCGAAGTTGACAACACAGTGACGTGCGTCTTCACCAACTTGTTGGCAAAGCATGCTGCCTATTGTTCTCTATAGGCTGTCTCTAGTTGCACCTTGGCCTATCAAAATTTCCAAACTGCGTCCTGTGACTCGTCCGTCATGCGAGAGGCGAAACTTCTGCTCCCACTTACACGCGATATAGTGCTCAAATGTTACGCCCATCCGGACTGTGTATATTGTGTATATGTGTTGGACAATGGTCAAGTTCGACTGATTGTGCCTTTTCTGGACAGCTGCCGCCGCCATGGTTTCTATGGCGTTTGTACCGCCGAAACTTATGCCATTGACAGAGCTTTTGTTTTCATTCAGCGTCAGTCTCAGTAGTGTCATCTTCTTGTCACTGACTACCCAACTGCTTTGCACAACTTCTGTGTTTTTCACACCCCAACATCCGATTGTTATCCAGATTCTGCAGAGAGAGTCGCGTCTGCCTAAGGGAAGAGAGCTGTTTGTTTTATGCTGTGTGCCCATCCGCGCGCCTGTGTGGTATATCTGGGTGCCCATCCGCGCGCCTGTGTGGTATATCTGGGTGCCCATCCGCGCGCCTCTGTGGTATATCTGGGTGCCCATCCGCGAGCCTCTGTGGTAAATCTAGGCGGAAATATTGGCGTCTGTCTACATCAGACTGTTTTGTCTGCTTGCCAAGAAGGACGTAACCTATATCATCATCATCATCATCATTATCGTCTTCGTCGTAATCACGTAGTCTCTCTTGCCACTGGTCCATAGCGTCTTCCAAAGTGAGTTCTCCACAGGGTGCGATCTAGTGCTTCCTCTTTCAACTTCCAGTATCCTCTCTTATCCTTAAGGTAATCCAGTCGTCTTCTTCCTCTTCTTTCCGTCCCTTCCCTCTTTTTTCTATCTTTCCTTCAGTAACGAAATATAGGTGGCAGTACTTAAGTAAGATGTGACCAATCCAGGTAGCCTTCCTTCGTTTCATTGTCTGCCTGTCAAGAAGAGAGGAACCTATAAAGGGAAACCAATTTCGTGCTGTAAAACCGCCGATACAGGGGTGCTGGTCCTCATTCTGCTCCATAGGAATGCAGATAGTCACTGTCTTTGATACACAGGCATTTGTTTCGTGAAGAGCACCGTCCATTTTTTGACACTGTGGTGCACCACATACACATTCCCTGTTTTTGGTTCAGTGCCACTTTTGTCATAATCATAACAATAATCGTCGTCTTAGTCGTCGTCGTCGTCGTCATCATCATCATCATCACATCAGTACCACCACCATCATATATTAATAAGTTAAGGTTTGTTTGCGACATCATGATCTACTGAAATACCGGGCGGATCTTTTCCAGACAGACATTTTTAGAAAGCTTGTAATTTTGTATTGATGGAAATTTCCCTTGTTTATTAATTCGTTGTCAAGAAGTTGATTTTTTAGAAAAGTCTAACATTAAGAATTGACAGTGCTACCTCAAGCGGAAGCCAATGGAATTTAACGTATTTCATATATTACCTTCGCCTCCGCTTGAGACAGGACGCGATAGGACCCTTTTTTTTTATTTACATGTTGCTTATGATCAGTTGCTGTCCGAAATAATTTCCCGTGTTGTAGAGGTATACGTTATATTGCCGTTATTTTATCTTCCACGTAATTGGGGCCGTAAAGACAGGCCAATACGCAGTTTATCATACATTCGTGCTTTGTACACGTGTTTGGTTTGTAATGTCTAAACATATCATCTCATTTATCTTTCATTTTACTGTCTTGACAATTTTACATTAAATTTACCTCTTTTTTGCGTTTAGAGACGTGTGTCTAAGTATTAGAAGACGCACGTATAGCAAGGTATGTCGCACCTTTAAAACTCCTCCAGCCCCAATATGAACATCAGAGGGCTTACTTATTTCTTCTAATCCAGTTTGCAGCTTAGGCTCAACAATTTGGTATTACCTTCTTCGAAATAAAATGTTCATCTTCGCACTGTTATTATTCTCATACCTTCAGATAATATGTCTCTACATGTAAAATATCATGTCACGTACTAAAACACTTCTAGGCAGGCAGCTTCTGGATGTGCTATAACAGAGTTGAACACTTCCACAATGTACTGCGTGTTCAAATTCAAAGCCTGACATGCTACGTGCTTCCAATATATTTAATGATCGGTTTCTATTCTTTAAGCTCAGGGTACCTCACCAGTACAGGAGCACTTCCCGTTCCTTTCCTCGCTGCGATACTGACTATGCAAAGGGTTATACTTGTTTTCCTTCCGTTTCAATGGAATTAATCCAAACGCTTTTAAACTCTTTTCAATAGACAGTCTCCATCCGGTACATCCCCTGTTGACTTTCCGGCCTGTAGCTGGATGCCCATTGAGTGCTTGTCAATACCTGGCAAGCTAAGTCAATCGCTCTTCTCGTGTCACTTGAAGAGAGGGGCCAGGTCTGTCTACCGAGATGCTGTTGTAGCACAAATACTCGCCTACACTATTCAAATTACCTCCCTATTCAACAAACCATGTTCAATAACAGGGGTAACCGTGCACGTGGCTTTGCACACGCGAAATTTTATGCAGAATTCTTATAATAAGACGTCTTATAATAAGACGTCGGCTCAGTCTGTAAACGTGTTTGGGTATTTAGGACTAGAAACCACGGGTTCTGAAGTATATGCATTTCATTTAAGAAAGAACTGCACGAAGGTTGGGCAGGCCTGTTTACTTTCGTTAATAAAAACATGTTTTTAAAAATGTTACATTTTCAGATATTTATGTAGTACCGAAATTCACCTAATTTTTCTTAAGCATAGGCCTTGTTAAACAGGTTTACAATTTATCGTTTATAGTCTTGAAGTCCTGGTTTCTGTAAGGTGTTGAAGCGAGGTCATAACCTACCAGTAGTGCAGCAGGTGTTACTTTTCGTGTCGTGTGTGAAAGAGCTTATTGTAACTAAACCTGCTAGGCTGATCACAAAAGTGACAGTCAGGAACTTGCAAAACGCACAGATTTGTGTTCGATTTCTTACTTGCTTGCGTACGTGTAAATGCATATTCCAGTCGTTAGAAGTAATGAGGTGATTTGCATGACAATGCGCGAGTGTTCACTGACAATATATTATATTCTCACATTATGCTAGACCAAAACCAAAACATTGGACGTGACACAAATTTCTGTGGTCCATGTTGTAATTGTAATATTAAAACTCATTTAGACGGTAGTTGTATTTTATGTTCCAGCACTTATACTGACAGTTTATCTATCTTGTATTTTATTGTTGTAAATGCATCATGAAATATCCATTGCAAATCTAATGGGGAGATTTGACAGTTTCCATTTATACACGATTTCCGCAGATATCCCCTCTCTATGTCTGTTATAAGGTAATGTCTCCAGAGGGATACTATGAATTCAAATACTTGGCCAACCAGTGCAGTATATTCAATGTCTTTACATTACAGTGTTACAAGATTTTAAGTGTTGTAATGTAAAGACATTGAATATAGTGCACTGGTTGGACAGGTATTGTACCTGAACAATAATCACGCACGGGATGAGCAATATAGGATATTATGAAATCTCGATTTTGCCTGATATGTAAACCATTTAACTTTAATTGCACGTATCGAGACCGCATGACCTACTAAAGCACAGGCGCTTGCCTTGCAGGCTATTTTTGCCATATTCTGGTCCAGTCTTGGATGTTATCAGTGATCGACATTCCTGCACACCAGTAAAAACATGAATTCTAACTGTTAGCAGAATTTATATAGATTTATTCTAGCTACTCTCTCTTATTGTGCTTAAAGAAATTGTGTGCATATTTTCAAATAATAATTCATAATTGTATTAATATTAACCCTTTAAAGACGAAGCGTATCTGTTTTATATAAGGACTCAGTACGTACCGCGCTGTAAACACTCTACACTTCGGTTAAAAAACCAATCTGTTAATGTTTTATAAGGCAAAGTTGCTGTTTTTTCTGAGATCCGTACAAAACACATAAACGCAATGTGGGCACCACGTAGATTTTTTTAATGTTAAACCTGGTCGTATGTAAAGTTACCGCTAGGCTTTAAAAGGTTAAACACAGTATTAACAAATGTCAAAGTTACTTATTATAGAAATGGAATGGACGGTGTCGTCGGTTAAGAAGTTTACGGGATTTAGAGAGCGGATTTCTGACAAGGTATGTCTACCCCTGGCACAGTATGAGTTTGCAGTAGGTGTCTTGGGGATTCGGTGAAGGACCTTCCGGGTCACAGCTTTGAAAAGTTTAAAAGCGTGTGTTGATCGTATAAGCTCTTTCCACTTTACTTCATTCTCACCAAATTCGCTTCTCAAATTCTTATAATCCTGTTCGCTGAATTAAGTCCAGTAACTTTTTCTTCTAAAGAAAGCTACAGTATTTTATACCGACCCACACGAAATCCTTTTCTGGGTTATCCCAGACTGTAATAACTTTGTTGAAGCTTGTCCATTAACTCGTCATGAATTTGCGCATGTTAAGCATCGTTACGTAATTCATTGTGTGACGTATAAAAATGCTGTAAGAGAAATCACTGACGAAAATTTTTGAATGTGGAAACAAATATGAATCCCCTCATGGTACGCGTTAAACTGAAACAGGAGGGGAAATTTGTACACCTTGAAGGCTCTCGAATTTTAGACTGTTGTAAACGACAGTGTGATTACCTAGCAGTTGTGTTTTTTAAGTATTATTTAAAGATGCTCTCATTTGCTGACATTATGTAGCGTCGGTGGTAGATGAAAGAATGACTATGGACAACTGTTTGAATAAAACTAACAGGGAAAATCCATGTACTTGGAGAAAACCTTCTCCCGGTGCTACTTTTCCCATTATAAATCCGACACGAAGTGGTCTGGGATTAAACCCGGTCCTCCGCCACGAGAGGCCGACACTAACAGCCCGAACCATGGCACGGCCAACAGCTTCGGGCTTGGAAACGCTCTGGATTTGTGTTCGTGTTCTAGCTGAATCGACTGTGTGCCAGTTTACGGGGTATTCAGACAGGACAAGTCCTTTGGTATCGTTTCTTATTGTCTCCAGTGAATGCTGGAATAGGTCGTGCTGATTTGAAATAGGCTGCGACTTCTTTGGGCCTGGAAATTATCATCTATTTCCATCGTTAAAGCGAAATGTGGGCTACCGTCAGTGACCGATACATGAAAGAGAAGGGAACACCGGTGAAATAATATTGATGGGCAAAAACCCAAATATATACCCGCAGAAAGGTCTCTCCCAGTGTCACCTGGTCTGCTGAAAATCACACATGAACTGGCCTGGGATCGAATCCTGGCCTCCACTGTGCCAGGCCACCAGCTACCCGCATGGGCCATGGCACAACCACGTTGTTTCATGTTGGCCGATCAGCACTACGACAGGTTTCTTGCTGTTAGCATGAATGGCACGATCCTTATGAACAAATGGCTGCTTGCTGCCAATTTTAAGTGCCCTCATTTATTATCCTTAGCGTATGCAAGCAATTTAGTATTTCGAACTTCGTTTGCCTCACGCGTCCTGTATATCTCACGTCTGTTCTCACTTATGTGAGCTCCGTAGATTTATTCATATTTGTCTTGTTTATTAGTTCGTCTAGTGGATACAAGTACAATTATGTCACTCTGCTTACTAGGAACTTTAAAAATTTACTTGAACTTTTATGTTCATCATAGGATAAAGGCTAAATTGGGTAGCTGGATGCATAGGTTGTGTGGAATTGCGTAGCTTCTTTCTCCTGATACATAATGTGGGTCTAAATACCGTTTCTCGGTGCTTAAGCCTCTAAAGTGCAGTGGTATACACACACACACACACACACACACACATATGTCCAACTTCTTTTAACAGTTAAGAGATCTGAATTTTGCCAGCAGCATGTATTGGCTCGTTTTGAATGACTCAGAAAACGATTGCCAATTATCTTCCCAAAGAGCATTAACAGAGTGGTCTTTGTAA
Source organism: Coptotermes formosanus (assembly GCA_013340265.1). NCBI lineage: Eukaryota > Metazoa > Arthropoda > Insecta > Blattodea > Rhinotermitidae > Coptotermes > Coptotermes formosanus. The sequence continues at coordinate 2,786,402 of BLKM01011093.1, read as the reverse complement.
TGGCGGCGCATTTTACTCCCATTAAAATAGTAACTAGGTTTCCTAATGTTATGTAAGACAGTTTAACATTAACTATCAAATTTAAATTGTTCAGTCCATATTCGAAGCCGCTTACTCTTCATACTTCAAAGGGTTAAGAAAGTTTGCTGTTGGCTTTCATTAACTTAGCCTGATTTCTGTTGAGTTAATTTACCATAGATATTTGACGATGAGCGTCATTGTTGCTTCTGTTATTTTGCGCTTTATTTACTCCCCATACGCGACGCTTAACCTGTTTTGTGGCACATCTTGAGCAGTTCAGTATTGCATAGATAACTTTATTGAAATAACAGTCTGTACAAATGGTTTTGTCACTTAGGCATGACAGACAGCACTTAGCAGCAACTGAGATACTGGCAGCTGTAATAATGTACTAGCTGATTCATGCATAAGTAATTAACATTGCTGTCTGGATCATTTGTCTGATTAACTAACATATTACGCTAGGAATTAATGTGTCTTAATAGACAACTGTAACACATTCACCAATTTTGGCCCGTTATTGGATTAGGCCGGCGTATAGAACCCACTCATAAATTTGTATGTTAAAATTAGGCCATAAAAATCACAAGAGTTTCTTCAGATACGAAAGGTTAATATCATTGTGTTCATGAAGGATGCGTTCGGAGGGATATGAGAGGAAACTATGAAAGGAAACTAAAACATCTCCTACATGGACGCAGTCTTTATCCATAAGACCTATCAAAAGCGAGGTACAGTGAAGTCTGTGTATAATGGAACCGCAAAGAACCGAATTTTTTCCGTTGCAGGCAGGTTCTGTTTAGTACATATACTTGAATTTTGGATCCCCAGGACTGTAAATTTTTCAGCTACAAACAGGATTCCTTTACGCCCAGGTTCCGCTTAAGACAGGTTTAAGTGTAAATGCTTTCTTGGGAAAGGAATTCAGTTTGTCAAATATTTTAAAATATACATGCGGTATTAAAACAAACAACCCTAACTGGAATGTGCGCCAGTGTCTCTTGTGGCGGCCAACAGTGTTTAATATTGCCCGTAATACACGAGCTTACTTCACGTTAAATCGGTGTTTCAGTGTTATTGGTACTGTTGGGTACTGCAAGATAATTACAGTCACATACGTGACTAAATAACTCTCATAGTAATATTCAGTGCTATTTCACTAAAACCTATATTTGGACAGGGTGATCAACAGTCTACTTCCCTTCGGTACTGCAAGACTAAGAAATATATTAATATTACCTTCCTATCTCGACAGTTTCCATGTGGCCGCTTTCTAAGAGATTACCCACTGAACGTCTCTGTGAATTACTTAAGCCTTCCATCCGAGCTAACCACCCAGCTAAGCTGACCATATAAGTTGTATTACTGATGTAAGTTTGTTTGTGATATTCTTTTTAATCGTAACCGTTCAAGCATTTGTACTTTCCCCTTTAGAAATAGGCAGATCATATCGTAGTTGTACCTTTTCTACCTACTCACAGTAGGTGTCGAGGTTATTTTATTTTCGCTTGATCACACTCAGACACACTAGAAAATCGGTAGGACTCCTCTGGACGAGGGATCGGCCCACTGCAGAGACCTCTACCTGACAACACAAACACTCACAAGAGGCAGACATCCATGCCCCCGATGGGATTCGAACCCACGATCCCAGCAAGCGCTCGGCCGCAGACCTACGCCTTAGACCGCGCAGCCACGAAGTAGGCAGATAATTTGGCTCAAACGGTGAATAGTAGCAACGGTTGAGCTGTTTAATGTCTTATTTGGCGAGGGAAGGAAGATAAAAAGCTGTAACTGCGATCGACAGAAAATTAAATGGAAGCATATCGGTAATCACTTTCCGGAATAGAAGACGGACCTGATCAGGTCTAGAGTAAGCTTAAACAATGCGTCATGGTACCGCTCCGCTAGACCTGACTTCTTTCTTTTGTCTCTTAGTCCTTCCCTCTTCTACCAACTTGTTCACAGGAGATGTCGAGGGTTTTTGTGATTTCACTTGATCACACACAAGCACACACAGACAGCCAGCAGGACTCCTCTGGACAAGGGATCGGCCCGTCGCAGAGATCTCTACCTGTCAAAACAAACACCCACAAGAGACAAAACATCCATGCCCCTGGTGGAATTCGAACCCACGATCCCAGCAAGCGCTCGGCCGCAGACCCATGCCTTAGACCGCGGGGCCACTGAGATCGGCTAGACCTGACTTACGGATTGGAAATCACCACAAACTAACCTGTTGTTGTCTTGAAGACACGAAAGGAATCTGTTATAAAACCAATTCAGAATAGCGAGAGATTAAGCAGATATGAAGGATCTGCGTCGGTAACGCACGTAGTGTCCGAGTGAGCTGTCCACCTTCTGTGTCACTGGACCGTTGTATGAATACGCTGTTCCGCAGCTGAAGTTGCTTAGCGATCAGTGGTATGGTATACACACTGTACGAGGAAAATTAAATTGTTTTGGGAGATAGGTAGTGAAAACAACGTAGGGATCTACAATTCTCCTGACACCTCTTGTAGTAGAACGAAAAGGTGAATAAGATACGGTTGGCCCTGTACTTAATTAAGACTCATGCCGTGACGGCTGTTGTGTTTCAAATCGAATTATGTCCTGTTTTCATTTAGCACGAAGTTACGCAGCATGAATTGCTGGACGAGTAGAACTTACTGCATGTAATGCATTCTTCTTAACACGACGGTTCTTTTCCAATTTTTCCCCCTTTTAGGTACTGTTAACTTTAGATATCTCTTTCTTCGTGCATGTTCCCAGCTTCGTAACTAACACCACTTGAAGAAAGAATTTTACCTTTACCACTTAGTTAATTTCCATTCACAGTACTTGGGCCTTTATTGTTTGTGTTTAAATTACATCTTTTTCAAGTGCCTCTATGGAGTGTTTAAATTATGACAGTGCGAAAATGCTTGTAAAAGCGAGCTCGCCTACAAAAATACAGGCGTACTGAAGCAGCGTCACATGATGAAAGCCGCATATGTGGATTTAACAGCTAGAAAGCTGAACCTATTGAATTTGCAACTGTATATGTGTATGTATCTACATATATCTTTTACCTTGCTTCTTTGGAGTATGGGAATTGTAGTGCATGTAAATCAGCTATCTTCCCCCCTTCTTCTCCACACCCCTTTCTCTTATCCTTGTGTAGTCCTCTCCGTTACCATCTTCTGTTGGGATTTGTTTTCAGTTCCATGCATCGAAGTGAAGGTATCGTGCAGATTTCAATCTGATTTCGTTACGTGATTCAAATGCACACGAGGATATTTTGACTGTATCCTGTCTTTTCACTGTGCCTTTAGAGATTTTTTTCAGTCCGTCCCCATACCACACACCGCAGCAAAGTCAAATTATTCATAAGACTTCGAATAAAATACTTCTGTTGTTAGTGAACTGAATAGCAAATGCATTTACCTTGCATGTTTTCCAGCAAGTGGGAGGTATGGGATAGTTGCGATCTAGTGCGATAATTTAAGTAGGATACAGGCAGAGCGCTATCTGGAGGAAGTCCCCACCCTCCACACCTCCCCCCCACCGGCATGTCTCTCGCTGTAATACTTGATGTGGCTATTAATTAAAAACAATAATTTCAAAAAAGTATTTTGGTGGTGAAATTATTGTCTGTACTTATTATTGCCTTCAGCATAATTTCCATTGGAATGCACACAGAAAGAAGTCTGTGAGAACGGTTCAGGCTCAGGAACATCGCCCAAAGTAATTTTGTGAGACTGGTTTCAGAACTTTGCCGTATTTTCCTTACAGTTCGAGTAACGATTTGAAGGTTTAGGTTCCAGTTTTCTTCAATTACACAAAATATCTGACATTTACGGGTTGCACAATTTTTTAACAAGCTTGATCGCGGTAAGTTAAAAGACTCTTTATAAAAGCATGCTGTTCATTGACACCGACGGTTTTACTCAGCTTGCCTTCCATGAGCAGATCTTCACCAAATTAAAGTGCCGAACGGCGTATCTTTTATACCAGTTTTTAAGCAAATCGGGCACTATATCTGGAAAATATGGATAGGAGTTCATTTACGTTCTCAGTAAAGTATGGCTTTCAAAGCGCCGGGTTTCAGGAAACTTACAGACACTCAATAAAGCTTTGTGTAAATCTGCTTTACCGAATGTTACGCAGTTCTTGCGAAAACGTACAGAACATCCGCACAGAATTTCAGTTACGCTTCCAGTGCACAGACTTTCTGGAAAATCACAATAATTCAACAGCATTACACAGAGATCGTGCGTCTTGAATTTCGTCTGCCTCGTTTCAGAAATGTGAAGAGTACGAAAAAAAAAGCAAAGGTAAAGCAGTCCCACTGCAGGCCTGTACAGGCCCACAGGGTTCCAGGAGGTCGAGGCTCCCAGATTTCTAGACAGTCGGCACATGAAGGTGGCAAGGTTGTCAGCCCTACGCACCGGCCACGTCTACCCCCCAGGAAATATTCCTGGTACTCATTTCCGTTAGAGGCTGAGTCGACCCCAGGGCCATAGTGCGACCGACAGGATTATGCCAATGAAAAATTCCAATGACACCATCGGGAATCGAACCCGCGACCTGCCGGTTTGTAGCACAGTGCCTCAACCAACTGCGCCAACTGCGCCAACTGCGCCACCGCGGCCCCCGAAGAGTACGAATAGAAATTCATTTACACATAAGTAAGTTGTGACTGCCACTGAGCCGCCTTTCGTCGCCCATCCTCGATCAATTTTGTACACAATGCATATGCCGAATTTCATGGAAACCAGACAAGCGGTGTAGGCGCTGATACTGAGTCTCTCTCTCTCACACACACACACACACACACACACACACACTGGCGGGTGAGCGGGCGGGCGGACGGACGGAGAGGGTGGGAAGTAGTCTCCGCATAAGCAGTCCTTTTTTAATTTTCTATGTTAAGTACGCCTAAACATTAGTCGGGGAAACAAACAAACAAAAAAGTAGAAAACTTCTTACGTGTAGCGATGTGCGAATCCTGATCAAATCTGTGGGATGTATGGCTTAAAGCGACAGCAGTTTCAGACGGCTGTATATTTGCAATATTGACAATATCAAACGCCCTTCTTTGCGCGAAAATAACACGAAAAGTAACACTGATTTATGAAGGAAATATTGCATGCTGATGATGCGTTTGGGAACTGATATGCGCAATTGCCTTTTGTGGACATGGCAAATTGTTTGTGCCACATTCAAATACTTGTTTGAAATGTTGTGCGTTTCAATTGTTTCAACAGTTCGCGACTGTACAGAATGTTCACGAATATCGAAAGAGCCAGACGCGTAAACATTCCGTAGACACACTAAAGTCACACATCGCCATGGCGCTATAGAAGAAGCTTTCGCATAAACTTTATAACAGTGGTATGGGAGAGAGATATTTTCATTTGAAATGAAGCAAGGCAAACGCCTCTTGGAAATTTATTACCTCCAGAGAAGTTTTAACTATAGTTTTGAGAAATAATTTATCTCCTGCAGCTTAGAAGGTATCTGTCACTCAGCAGTAACGGAGCAAACGATTCGAATACTATGTTAAAATGAAATGTAAGCATTTCCCTATTAATCACCCCGTCATTACCCACGGTAGACGATGTAGCAGTCGTAATCCCCTAGCTTACAAGCGTAAAGTGTTAGGTTTAACCCTTGTTTATGTCCGCTTTGTGACGTTAAACGGTATACTCTTTTGCCAGTAGTGCTCTAGAAGTGTCGTCTAACAACAGATAGAGTGAGCTGAGAATATCTCGAATTCCAGCAAAGTTGTCAATAGTGTCTATTGTCCGTCCACATGTTGCTTCTTCGAAGAATTTGACCGTTTTCGAATAAATTCTGTACCTGGAATCCACGATAATATGCACAGTGACATGTCAATTTTCGTTTTTAGTGGTTAAAATAGGGTTCGTTTTCAAATATTTTTCAATAGGTCGAATGTACTCATAAAGAATAAGTCCTTATTTCCTGTACAGCACGTATAATGTTCAACAGGAAATATAGCCTGCGTCTACATCCCATCGAGACGCATTTCCAGCCGTATTTTTGTCTCCAGTGTTATAAAAATTTGTAGTTACGATGTGTATGAAAACTAATTACAGATATAAAAAATAAGTAATTATAAGAAATTAACCCTTTAAAGACGAAGCGTATATGTTTTATATAAGGACTCAATGCGTACCGCGCTGTAAACACTCTCCACTTCGGTTATAAAAACCAGTGTCTTAATGTTTTATAAGGCAAAAGTTGCTGTTTGTTCTGAGATCCGCACAAAACACATAAACACAATGTGGGCACCACGTAGAATATTTTAATGTCAAACCTGGTGGTACGTAAAGTTACCGCTAGGCTTTAAAAGGTTAATATTAATCTACACTGATAATTTAAGTATTTCCATGGTACAAATTCCTATGCAGCAGTTATAGATTTAAATTTGACGTGGTTTAAGTGACTATCGGGTATCGTTTCGTAGTCCTTACCTCTTCTACCTACACACAGTAGACGTCGAGGTTGTTTATTTTCACTTGATCACCTCAGACACACACCACAGTCGGTAGGACTCCTCTGGACGAGGGATCGGCCCGTCACAGAGACCTCTACCTGACAACACACTCACAAGAGACAGACATTCGTGACCCCGGTGGGATTCAAACCCACGATCCCAGCAAGCGCTCTGCCTCAGACCTAGGCCTTAGACCGCGCGGCGTCTGGGATAGGCTGACTGTGGGCTATAGCAAATCATAACAAAGAAATCCTGTCGAAGTGAAGGGTATCTGTTCGGTCGTTCAGCTTGTATCATAGACGCTGTGTACATTAATCAAATTAGTGAACCTAAAGACGTTTCATACTGCAAACAGTAAATAAATTGTAAGTATTCCACTTTAAACAGTTGAAGGCTACGTGACAAGCCATTGCTTGTAATCTCTTAACTACTCAAATGTGAAGATGGTCATGGGGATGTTCTGAAAGAAGGTGCGCAAGATTCGATTCCCGATGGCCTCGAAGCTTGTTTTAAATCACGACCTTACTTTGCTTATGCGAAAGCGAGGAGTATTTTCTCAGCCTGCTTTCTTTGAAGTTAGAGATGTTTGTGTTATGTAAGTGAGCAGGCAAGATGTTACATTTGAAAGCAACCGGAGTGCTCTTATACACTCTTCAAAGTTAACTTTAAAATGGAAAGGGGAGATGTGTCAATATGAATCCATTATCTGATTTCTGAAGAGGGTTGTTTTACAAGGCTGGAAGGAGTTTCAAGAGGAAGAGCAGGGAATTGCTAGTGCAGAGAGAATGTCATCAGAGGACCTCAGGCAACGCTTAATAACGTCTTGCAGAACTTTTTTTTTTTTGAAGACAGTTGTCTTCACTTCGTAGTGAAATGAAGACTACGTACGCCTGTTACAGCGCATAGTTGCGAAAGCCGCCGACAGATTACACGCCACACAAGCAGTCAGCGCCAATGGAACGTCATAGTTTACGAACAAATCGAAAGATGGCCGGCACTCCTTCCCTATCGGTTGAATTCTCGATATCGTCAGACATCACGGTTTCTTGTTGGTGTGGTCCCTACGCTGTCCCCTATCGAAATACAGTCGATCGCCGGCCAATATAGATTTTGTTTTATTACAGGTGAAATTAATAATGGACAAATAGGGTTAATTAGTTCGACTATGATCAAGCAAGAACTAAGATCTTTCGTGTCTTCCTTGGTTTAAGCCTTGTCTTGGTTTTTATCTATAAATGTGAATTTAACAGGAGTTCTGCATGTTTTAACTTTACTATCGTTAGCTTATAAAATAAAGGCTCCTTAGATGGACGGGTGATCACATTTCTCAAGCTATACGTATGTGTGCATATTTCGTTCCGTTTCGTAACCCTTCCCTCTTCTACCTACTCACAGTAGGTGTTGAGGTTGTTTATTTTCACTTGATCACACTCATACACACACCACAGTCGGTAGGAGTCCTCTGGACGAGGGATCGGCCCGCCGCTGAGACCTCTACCTATAACACACACACTCACAAGAGACAAACATCCATGCCCCAGGTGCGATTCGAACCCACGATCCCAGCAAGCGCTCGCCGCAGACCTACGCCTTAGACCTCGCGGTCACTGGTATCGGCTTGTGCATATTTACATGATCAAAATGTTTACATGTCTGTAATTAATCTGCTAACTGTTCAAAAGAAAGGCATTAAGTATGGTATAGATTAGAATTAGAAATTTAGTTTTGCAATTCATTACACGAAAAGTACCACGACAATAGGAAAAAGTTAACTGTTTCATTTCGTTTCTTTATTTGCCTACGTGACAATATTTAACACATGCACGTAACATTACAAGTTTTAACACATAGAGCAGAATGAGCACCAGAAAAAGTGGCTTGCAATACGAGAAGCACGATTCTTCTTGTACATTTCTAGCTTCGCATATGAAAAACGCGTTGTCTCTAAAAGCCGAGATATGATTACAGATTGACGCAACACCATATGGCAGAAGAACGGAATCCATAGTGCAACGCACCCGTCAAGGGGATGGAAAATGTTATGCACAGGCTTAACGCACAATGATGATGGTGATGGTGGTGATTATGATGGTTGATGATGATTCAATGTAAACAAAATTCAGTGACTGTCAAAATAATTGCATGTAAATGTATACAGTATTAAGTGAGAAAAAGTACCAAAGTACCAAAAACATTTGGGGCCAAATATTCTCGACAACCAAAGGAACAGTTCAGAACACAGCTGCACCTAGAAATATTATGAAGATGTAATTTAGTACAATTCCGTACATTTCACGAGTATTTAAAGGCATGCCCTTCCAAGGAGCTTTAATTTTAACATTATATCCATTTATAGCTATCACTATACATGCTGTAGGCAGCTTGTATTCAGGGCCGAAGATGTGCTTCACGGAAACTGACGAACTTTCACGAACGTTTTGGAGACAGAGACGAAGACAGTTGTGGCCGTGTGTGCAAGAGTGATAAGCGTATTGTTTGCTCTAAGTGCTTGTGTCATTGGATATTAGTGTGTGATAGAACTACACAGTGTTTAGTGACAATTACTGTGCTCTATTATAATCTGGTGACGTTAAGGAATTTATTAAACTCAACCTACGCAACTCTAGTGACGTGCTGCACAGCCATAAATTCAGGTCGAAAGATGGAGGTGGTGAAGGTGAGTCACAAAATGGTGGACGCAAGAAACTGTATTGAAGAGGGTAGTGTGCTCTTGTGTATTACTTGTACCTATAAGGTTTACGGTATGGAGCTACAGTCTCGTATGTACGAGAATGTGTATTGACATTACATTTTTAGGCAGAAACGTCATTTAGTTTCTGTGGAATGCTAGTCCCAAAAGATATTTTGGGGCTCTGATGAAAATGCCGGGTGCTGTTTTGGTCCCGACCGCTTTGTATGATTTTATAGCACTTTTTTACACTTAACTTGGGTTCGTTTGATGTGGTGGCCTAGTACACTGATTTATGGGGCCGATGCCTACTCTAACGTGTTGTCTATCGTTGTTTTAAAAACAAAAAGAATTGCAGTTTCCTCCTATTTTAAACCACATACATTGCTTCCATCTTTTATGAAATGTTACGCGAGTGACAGTAGCTTACTTACTGTATTAAAATATCGTATTTTTATAACTGGATTATCCGCAGATGAAAGGTTGCAAAGAATATATAGGTTGCTTTTATAATGTAATTGGTATGAAATTTTACGACGGTTATTAGCAATAATAAATAATTGTAATCAACTTAATACCGGAACGGTTAATTAGTTGTTAACATGTACATGATATATGCATTATCAATTAAGAACACAAAAGATTTTGGCCTCTCTTAAATAAAAAAAAATTGTGGAATTGTAAGAAGCGTGAAATTAAGTCCACCAACTTAGAAGTCACCCCCAAATTATAATAACTGTGAAGCTTTTACGTCGTTGTAGTGGAATTTGGCGCTGACGTGAGACTTCAGAAAGCCCGTTTTGACCGTTCAGCGTGCTGTGAGTAGGGCACCACAATGTCTCCACACAGCGCAGTGTAGTACGCCTGCGGCTGATGACATGCACGCACGCGAGCGCACACACATCGGCTCAGCTGCCAGTTCTTCCTGACCCGTTACGTATATTTTATGCGTCATGTGACAGATTCTAATGAAAGTACATTTACGAATCATTTAAATTGTAAATGTTTTCTTCAGAATTATTTTAAGTCATTTTATTCATTCGCCTGTTATGACATTTGCCTACATCTTTACAACTATTTGGCCAAATTTAAAGGAACTCGATATAGAACACTTCTATGACGCGAGTATTTACGTTGGTACGTTTCATTCCTTCCGACTAATTTGAAGGCCACTTTATGTTAAAGAGTAATGAAATGACTGTGTATGTTTTGACCTGTTACTTTTCGTGAGCTCCATTCATACCATTTCGCCAATCTGTATTGCATTAAAATGGTAATACTTTTATGGCTGTTTATTGCCAAATATTTACACCACCAAAACTGTGACCTGTGCTACGTTGTGGTTTTGGAAACTCGCTTCGTTTCTTCCCCGTCACCCCTATACCCATTACTTGTATGTTCATATTTAATATTTAAAATATCCAGCATTTGATATTCTTGCACGGTATTGGCCAGCTAGCTTTGTAGGAAGAGAGAATTACTTACATCATATCTCACATATGTTTTGTAAAACCCTGTATATTTTTTCTAATTCTGACATAACTGTATGTCAGTTCTTCCGTAAACTCAAAAAGCAGGTTTTTTTTCGATGTCTTCCGCTTAATGCTGAGAGTTTGTTTACAGGGCTAATTTAAATTGAGTTGTTTACGTATTTCGTTAAAAATTAAAAGAACTTGACAAATGTTCCAGTCGAAGTTTCTTTATTTCGACTTAAAAAGTATGCATGTTGTACGCCTGTTGTGCATAAGATCAGCTGTACAGAGAAACATGAAAGCTATGTTGAATGATAAACACATTTTGCATCGGATGAGCTGTATTCAGGAAGCCCGACAGAATTAAATTCTGTGGGAGAGAATTTACGTTTCAGTTCACTCTACTCACAGCTGTTGTGTCTGTAACGTTATATAAGTGTTCGTATGATCTCACATTTCTTGGATCACACTCTGTGTGCGCAGTATAATTTACGTATTGTTCGAAATACGTCGGAGTTTGAGTTACTTGATTCGTTTTGTCTTTGTAAGACATGTTATAAAATTATATCCTACAAATTTTCATTCCCAATTTAATGCATACGTATATACCAAGTATTTTTATTTTTATTTAAACAGAAAATTAATAAAACGTAGATTTTAAATTATTGGATGAACAGTGACGTGTTCCAATATCAGTACGCCATCAACAGGGCGTTTATCGTGTATAACGGAAATATAGTATGATCGGGTTTCATTTTAAGCTGTACACTTTGTATTATAGGTCTGCTGAACAAGTGTCATGCAGGTCACTTATAAAATATTTTTTTTCTGAAATGATTACACTGTAGAGATTATGTTGGTTGTAGACCAATTAAATTGGGTTGTTTTGTTAAGCAACTAGCAGTTAACCATATGATATATTGTATTTTGAAGATGTATGTCTTCGAAAGCCGAGTTATTTCGTAACATAGGCCAAATTAAATTCGTATCTTCTTCATATGCATTCGGTTGACTGTCAAGTCTAGTTACATTAAATATCTAATTCTCCGTAGATTTATTTTAAGAAAGCAAAATTAGTTTCGATTTTTCGTTCTGGAAATTCAGATCAGTTGTTTCTAAACTGGCAGAATAATATTTAACCGGCCTCCATGGAAAACGTTAACATTGCATAAGATTATAGAAACAACAGGGAAAATGCAGTAATTTGCATTGATTTTGTATTCCTATATGCCTAGTTGACAATTTCGAAGGCAGAAGGGTTTTAGGCGCCTTCGAAAAATTGCTTATGAGTTTCGTTATGTCTGTCCGAGAGTCCGCATGGAACAGCTCGGCTCCCACTGGAGGGATTTCCATGAAATTTGATATTTGAGTATTATTCGAAAATTTGTCGAGAAAATTCAAGTTTCGTTAAAATCTGGTAAGAATAACGGCTACTTTACATGAAGACCAATGTACGTGTATGATAATATCTCTCTCAGTCCCTCTGATATTGAGAAATGTTTCACACAAAATTTGTAGAGGAGATCAAAATGCAATTTCATTTTCAATAACTTCTTTTCGAAAACATTGCCGTTTATGAGGTAATGTAGGAAAATATGACAGAGTTAGAGAGGCCACAGATAAAAGTCTAATATGGGGCATGCACATTTCAAGCTTGATAATTAAGGCTACACACACACACTCAGAACATGTAATGCTTACTGCTTTTCAGCGGCAACAATGAGTTCGCCAAAAGGCCTCAATATTGCGTACATTGCCTGTCTTATTAGTGGATGAATTCATATAATTTTATTTTTGGCGCCTGCTTAGACACACAAAATAACTGCATTAAGAGACTCCTCCGTTTGATATGCTGTTTATTGGAAGGTACTAAAGTGAACGTTTAAGAAGTTGTTTTAAAAGCATGGTTTAAATATTAATTTCATGGATTTCGCGTTTTTGAAACTTGCGAATAAGAGTACGTTTAAAAAACATTCTCACATCGCGGCTCAATCTTGTTTCTGTCAAACACTATGACACGCCCAACGGAACACGGTCCTCGTGTCCATTCTTCGTAACACTTGCCATTAGGTGGCCAGTATATCAGCTTGTCACAAGCACAACTAGATAACCACACTCGAAGATAGTCCAGCTGATCTGGAAAGAGTATTCTGTCCTTGGTTGCCAATTTGCAGCGAAAATGTGTCAGAGCATCCATTTTATTTATTAAAGCAAGAGCAACAAGCAGACCTGTAACGTGTGGAAGGAAATTGCGTAATCCTGCAGTCAGCTTCGTGTAACGTGTCATGACGCGTACTTCGTGTCTTAAACTTCCAGTGTTCTAGAAGACAGTGATCTATGGAGTCTGCGATCTCCTGAAACAAAAGTTCTTATAGTAAATGGAAAGGTCTGGGTATAGAATAGAAAGGGATTTTTTAATCTGTTCAAACACTTGGACCGGTAAAACAGCAGTTTTAGCATCGTGCATTTAGAAATATAGTCTACATGTTTAATTACTCCTTTTACAGCATAAATATTTACTTCTGCTTGTAGAATTAAGATCGGAGAGACGTGTGAATGATATAGACCGAATATTAAAAGTGAATAATTGTGCAATAAGAAATTTTAAATAATGTAGAATGTGACAAAATCAAGAATAAAGAGATCGGCGGAGCATTGGAACTTATGGGGGAGAGTAGAAATGCTTAACAGGGTTTTGTTCGGGAAACCTGAGGGAAAGAACCACTTAGAAAACCAAGGCCTAGATGGAGGCTTGATATTAGAATGGGTCTTCAAGAAGTAGAACAGGGACTGGATTTATCTGGCTAAGGACAGGGACAGGTGGCGCGCGCTTGTAAATGCGATGATAAACCTCCGGCTTCCATAACATTCGGGGAATATCTTGACTGAGTGAACACCTATTAGCGTGTGAAGAAGGGGCTCTGCAGCGTGTAGTTAGTTAGTTAGTCAGTCAGTCAGTTAGTCAGTCAGTCAGTCAGTCAGTCAGTCAGTTAGTTAGTTAGTTCGAATGTCGTAAGTTTCCATTCGGTGTACAATGGAAAAGAGACCTATCAACAATAAGCCACTGAATAAATTCGAAAGACGTTCGTGGGACATTCTGTATAAGACGCCTACGGAAAAACAATTGTTGACGTTCTCAGTGCGGTATTTCTACTATTGATTAATCGTGTCAGCGTATATTTGTATATCCATTAAATGATCATTATAATATTTAACAAATCTGTCGATGTTATGTAGAATGGAATCAGATAAATGTGTTCATGAAGTTTGTTAGATAAATATTTTGAAGCGGAATGCACAGTTAACGTACCTGGCCACACGCTAGTATCGGACGTAGGGCCGTCACGCTGAATACAGTGGGTGGAATCTCTTGATATCGCCTGCAGCTCACTCGCTGTTTCTTACTGAGCAGTCGTGACTCAGCGTACCTGGAACCTGGCCCGGTCACCTGCGCCAGTGGTCACAAACTTGTTCCGTCTTGCGGAAACACTGCAGGAGAAATGAACATGTTTGCTGCCTTTTATTTAGAGCTGTGCACAGCATCCTAGAAGTGGCGGTATTCGTGATTGTGTTACTATAAAGGCGTGAGCCAGTTTATGCATACTTGTATGCTGTCTTAGTTCTGAAAGTGGACGTCAGCTTCCCCCGCTCGTGTTACGAGTGTATCCGAACTATTACGAAGTTCTGTTCCCCCACCTGTCCCTATCAGTTCAAAGTCTGTATGTATAAACTTGCATGATTGTGTGTGAATGGATGTGTACGTACGCATACGTTTACGTGACTGTATAACTGCCCTTTTGAAATCATTCCCGAGAACTATCCTTTTAATATTGAGAAAAACGACGAAAAACCGGACTCAGAATAGTCTGTAACCGGGTCTACAGTCCGCCACACGTTAGAAATTTTACTGCGGAGATAACGTATACAGTAAGTACGTAGTGGAAGCAAAAGTGGTAAATAGTGACATTGAAAACGATGCAATTTATGAGAATGGCTCCTGGACTGGTTGGGTTTCGAAGTAGAGTCAGTTGTTTGGAAATCCGAGTATCACCTCGCAGACTGGTCGGTGGGGGTAAACAGGAGATACTAGTTTTCGTTTGTTTCCGAATTTAATTACCTGGTCTGTTTCAAATGTATCTTTACATTGCGATAAACGAGAGAATAACTGTGAGCGTTGAATTTTAAGGACATCACCGACTTTGAAGATACTGTTTCAATATTTGTGCGGAAGAATGACGGAAAATACGAAACCGCTCGCATCAGAATACAGGATTCCCGACGAAAAATCGAACCCGGAACCTGAATATTACAGAGTCCAAGTGGTACCCACACTTAACCTTTTGTTCGGTAAATGTCTTACGAAAGCTATAATTCTCAAGACATTACTTCACTTCGGTGTAAAGTGGAAAATCCGTGACGCAACAAGTTCCGTAAGACGGAGTGTGTTGCTGGGCAGACCCTGTCATTTATAATGCAGTTAAGTAGCCAATCAAGAAAGGAACGAGGAGGTATGGAGTCTTGTATAAGTAACCGGTTTCCACCTTGACAGCCATTCATAATAAATCATTCGGTTAAGACTGCAAAGTGATGGACGCTTGGAGCAATGAAACAAGAAGCAGGGAACTTTATTACCAGTCTGACAGCCACACGTGCTTTACGGGGTATATCAGTTAACAAAATCGATGTTTTCTTGCAGTAACCAGCTTAGTGATTGTTGTGGTTGGCTATGGATCGCACAGCTGCGGTTTTGCTCTTCGCCGCCGTACTCAGTATGAATCTGGGAATTGCCCGGCCTTCTGTCTAATGCAGAGGTATTTCCCGTGGGTTAAACGCAGCGGGGTCTGAAGATGACCACACACTCTGCTAGTGTCGACGTGAAGGCGCTTAGAAATAAACCTCCACTTCCGTGATTTCAGGCTTCCGCCGCGATATTGATGAGATCTGCGCCCTTCTGGGATGTTATGCAGCGTCGAGTGGTCATTACCATTCGACGCTGCGTAATATCCTTGAAGATCGTAGATATCAAACCTACACTTGGCCTTATTCCAGTGACGTGGTACATAATAAAGTACAAGGACAACTGGACCTTTACCGTTGTTCTTATTAACTCGAGATTACGGCGCAATGGCTTGGAGGTTAGGGACCAACCACCGTACACTCCAAATTTTACCCCCACACCCTAGTGATTTTGGTACTTTTGGCCCCTTAAGAACCACCCGGCTCGCACGCGATTTGCAACAGACGCCGATGTGGCGCAAGTGTCACCTTCTGGCTAGTTAACTGGCACGGATTTTTTCAGCGCTATGATACAAGCCTTGGTGCAAAGGTGGGGCAGTTGTTTAAACATTAGGCTTCTTTTCCACGAGCGGTCTCCATCGTAAATCCGTTGGTACACGTTCTATGACGAAAGTGGAGTAAAGGCTGCTACACCGACCATCACGGAAATTAGTATTTTTCGTTTACTGTTGTTAAAGTCTACTAAGAAATCGGCTATTCTGACTGACGTATTTTTATGATTTTCCTCATTTTCTACAAGCAAATGCCGGGACATTTCGTTAAGTTAGGTGACCATCGATTCATTCCACATCTTTTCATATTCATTATTCACAAATTACGTCACAGTGCTCCACTACTGTGCTGTCGCTAATTAAATAAATAATTTAAAAAAGCCACGCCATTTAACAGTTCGTAGTCTGTCTGCGATTAAATGGCGTCTTGTTACGTGGACACGTGTGTGTGTGTGTATGTGTGTGTGTGTGTTGTGTGTCAGGTGTCCCACAGACCAACAACCAGATGGGCGAGGTGCAAATAAGGCACTGCGGTAGTTAACGGGAGGCACAGCACAAATACAGCACTAATCGCACGGACAAAGAGCAGGGCAGTGCTTGTTTGCTTGTTTGTTTGTTTGTTTGTGCTAGCAGGCGACCTAACTAAGACGTACTCTGTTGATACATGAAGAAGCAAGCTACACACTTCCTGTGACTTATCTTGAAACTAGGTAAAAAAATTAGAGATTTGAAGATCATTAATCAGCGACGCAGCGCGGAGTACAGTTGACAGCCAGGAGGTACATAACAGCTTTGTATAACAGTGTTCTTCAGAATGCGATTTTACGAATTTAACTTGATTTGATGTACCGTCTCGTTCACAAAACAAATTAACTCCATGGAGCAGAGTCCTTCCCTGAATCTAACATGTCCTCAGCTAGTCAAGAAATTTCCCGTAGTTTATGGAACCCGAAAGTTCATTACAACATTCACAAGAGCCCGCCACGTGTCCCTATCCTGAGCCGGTTCAATCCAGCCCATGCCTCCCCACACCACGTTTTGGAGACCCATTCTAATATTATCCTCCCATCTGCGCCTAGGTCCCCCAACTGGCCTTTTTTGTCAGGTCTTCCCACCAAAACCCTGTATACACCTCTCTTCTCCACCATACGTGCCACATGCCGCGCCCATCATATTCTTCTTGATCTGATCACCCGAAAAATATTTGGCGATGAGTACAGATCATTAAGTTCCTGCTTATGTAGTCTTCTCCACACCCCTGTCACCTCGTCCCACTTAGGCCCAAATATCTTCCTCAGCACCCTATTCTCGAACACCCGCAGCCTTTGTTCCTCCCTCAGTGCGACAGATCAAGCTTCACACCCATACAAAACAACGGGAAAAATTACAGCTCTATATCTTGATCTTTACATTTTTGGATAGCGAATTGGAAGACAAAATATTCTACACAGAAGATTCAAAAGACTTGTATAATCGCAAATAGCGCCTATTAGCTTCGGCGTTTCCGTTCGTCCGTCTGCAAATTCGCATGTACCAGCGCGGCTCCCTTTGGACAGATATCCGTGAAATTTGATATTGTTCACTTCGGTGAAAGCCTCTCGAAAAACTCCAAATTTGTTTAAGATAGAATGAAATCGGACACATTATATGAAGACTTAAGTACATTTTACTGTTGCCGGCGACTTGAATTTTCCGTAAAATCATTTTCATGCAACACTCATTAATGTTATGTTGGTGACAATGACATGTACCTCTACGATACAAACATAAGGCGTTCCTTGTGTTTCCGTTGCAACATTGGTTAAGCGGAATGGCCACAATGTAATGTTATACCGTTATGTGTTTATTTATTATTTATTGTTTATTGTAATTACTTATTATTGTTTATGTTTATTTGTTAATATGTTATATTGCTTTTTCAGTCTATCATATTTCAGATCATTGTCGTCACATATTTAGTGTTAAATGTGTTGTAGTTCATTTCTGCTTTAAAATGATGTAAAACAACTTACACTTTGCGAGTATGGAACGTTCTCTTAATGCAGTGACAAAAGTTTTTCCATGCGGAATTACCTTCTTCTAACACTCAAGGTAATTAGTTTCACATAGTCGTCAATGTTACGAGTTCCAGACCACCATGGTCACGACAAAGTTCAGAGGTACTATGGTCTGTATGCTGTGGACTCTGAGGCTGAAGAAAGTTTTTTTAATTCGTAAAGAGTTTTTCCTGTGTTGCGCACCAGCTGAATTTGAAGAAAGATCTGAGCATCGAGCATATAATTATAAAATAGCACAGCCAGAGGCCGGTACTCTGATAAGTGAAACAAAAGCTTGGTTTTCTCTAAGAATAAAGAAACTAAAGGTGAAAGACGCTGTGGGGCAGCGAGCGCTTTGTTGTGGCAGGCCATCATATAAAGGGAAAGGTCCGGGCGTGTGTGTGTATATATATATATATGCATTATATCCCAGAGTAAATGCGATCTTAGGGTTTAGTAAATTGTCATGTAATTGAAGTAGCGATTTTTCAAATTGTGCATAAAGTCGACCAGTAACAATAAAATGAAGAATACAATGTATCAATTGCACTAATATTATTGGATGGAAGATAAATTGAGTAGGAACGACATCCACGTTTGCAGACATACCCAATGCCAGTACGTTGTAGAACGTCCATTAAATGTCCCGATAACCAAGCCACTCAATTAACCATTTAGTTCCTCTTGCTGCTGATCAATGCCTTGTACCCTGTCTATTGATTCACATAATTGAAGCTCACGTAACTGATTCGAGCTCATATAGCCACTGTCCCCCTTCTGTTTAACTATAGCCATTTGTATAGGATTAAAACACCTTGAATCAAGGTCCTCTTTTAGCCGGACATGCTCCCCTTTTCAGACACAACCTTTACGTCTGGGAAAAACTTTAGCGAAGTTATGCTTTTTCGACTGTCTACCGTAGGAAATACAGTTGACTAATGGAACTGTTTGGCGTGTAGGTATGGTCTGGTGAAACGAGCTTAACACGAGTAAAATTGTCAAATTTGGCACGAATAAAGCTTTTGTATGACGGTGTAATTGCGCAATATCTCGTACAGAATAGTCATTGCGGATTTATATGGCTGTGAAACCTGTCCTCTAACACTGAGGGAGGAACATGGGGTGAGGGTTTTCGAGAACTGGGTGCTAAGGAAGGTATTTAGGCCTAAGAGGGAGGAGGAAACATGGGACTGGAGGAAATTTCACAGTGAGGTTCATGATTTGTACTCCTCACTAAATATTTTCCGGGTAATCAAATAAAGAACAATGAAGTGGGCGCAGCATGCGACATGTGTGGGCGAAAGAAGAGGTGCATATAGCGTTGTGGTAGAGAAACATGAGGGAAAGAGTCTACTTGGACGACGTAGGTGTAGATGAGAGGATAATATTGCAATGGATCTTAAATAATTCTGTTGAGAGTGCGTGGACTGTGGTGATCTGGCTCAGGATAGGGCCATGTGACGGGCTGTTGTGAACACGGTAAAAAACCTTCGGTTGCCATGAAATGCCGGGAGTTTCTCGACTAGCCGAGAAATTAATATCATCTCAAGAAGGACTCTGCTCCATGTAGCTATTAGTTAGTTAGGTAGTAGTTAGTAAACTTAACATTATACATCTTCCTTTTATTGGCATTATGCATATAAGATTTAGTCCAACTTTTTGCATTGTTATATGTCAATATAAAGTTATTCCAACATATTTCTACTGATACTCACGGTGTAAACACAAAGGCCGTCTTTATTTAAGAATACGAGGTCTGCAATAAAGTAATGAGACTGGTTCCAAAAAAAATTGTGTTTTATTTATTCACCAACTACAATGTGGTCACCTTCAAAGTACATCCCTTGTGCCTGTACACACCTTTTCCAGCGGTGCTGCCATTATTTGTAGCATTCCTGGAATGCAGCTTGTGGGATGTCGTTTAAGGCCCGCGTTACAGCCCTCTGGATGCATTCTGTTGACTCAAAATGGTGTCCTTTCACTGCCGATTTTACTTTTTGAAATAAAAAGAAGTCGCAAGGTGCGAGATCAGGTGATGAAGGAGGCTGCGGCATCACCGTAATGCATTTGGATGTCAAAAACTGCGCTGCAGAGGGCGCTGCATGGGCTGGCGCCTTGTCGTGATGAAGGATCCAGTTTTTCTGAATGATTGGATAAACTCGCATTACCATTTTTCTCAGTCTTTCAAGAATTTCCGTGTAGTAATATTGATTGACTGTCTGTCCAGCAGGAACCCACTCTTTGTGAACAATACCCATGGAATCAAAGCAACACACAAGCGTGCATTTCACTTTTGACTTGGACATGCGTGCTTTCTTTGGCCTTGGTGATCCCTTTGAACGCCAATCCAAACTTTGACGTTTGGTCTCTGGATCATATTGGAAAAGCCAACTCTCATAACCAGTGACAACTCGGTGCATTAACTCTGGGTCGACTTTCACTTGTTCCAGCAGATCAGCACAAACACTCAACCGCGCATCCCGCTGTTGCTCTGTGAGATTCCTGGGCACTACCTTGGCACAAATTTTTCTCATCGCCAATTCTTCAGTCAGTATCAAACGAACGGTTTCTCGGCTCATGTTCACTTCATAAGCAATCATTTTGACTGTTAATCTTCCGTCGGATCGAACAAGTTCTCTTACCCGTGCTGTGTTGTCACCCGTCCGTGTTGTTGATGGTCGTCCGCTGCGCTGCTCGTCTTCAGCAAGGGTTCTGCCTTCAGAAAACGTTTTGTGCCAGCGAAAGGCTTGTGCTCTTGACACTGCATCATCTCCAAGGCCTGCTTAAGTTTTCCATGTGTTGTGGTGGCATTGTCACCGAGTTTAACACAAAAAAGATGGCATAACGCTGCGCGATATTCCGCGCTTCCATTTCCACTACAAGGTTCACAAACACGTCCTGACACGCCAAGCACCTACTCCACATTGAAGCACTGCAAAGCCATGCCACTGCAAGTGGGGATGGAGAAAGGACCAAGGTCAAACGCTGTCTGTGTTAGCGGGCTGCTGTATTGCCAGTACAGCTAGGAGAAAATTAATCTCGTTACTTTATTTTCAGACCTCGTACGTAAGATTATTCAAGGAAATGGTACAATTTACATTGCAGAATAAATTACAGTATCGTGGTATGCAGTGGAAAATTGTGTAAAAGTATACAATATATAATATATATAAATCAATCAATAAAAATTATTTGCTTCCAGGCATGATCTTTCTAAATTATTTGGAAGTTCTGTATACACTATATATATATATATATGTATGGGGTACGTAATATTTGAGATATTCAGGACGCTGCAGGTCCACGGGTTGCGACTCCTTATGCTTTCGTTGGTGGATATCAACTGTTCGGAAGGAAAACCGTTGAAATAGACTTATACCGTGAACATAAGAGAGAGAGAGTTTCTCCAAAATGTCATAATCAGGAAAATCAAACTATTAATCCATATCTCTAACATTTCAGTTGTCTGATTTGATAATTTCAGGGTCGCAGAGTTCTTTTCTGGGTACTGTACGTACTTTCCCATGCCCTCCGAATGACTTGTTGCATTTTACTGTAAAATAGGCCACGAGTATGTCGTACGATCTTCCCACAGGCGTCTTTAATCTCCATCCGTGTGTGTAACTGTGAGAACTTTAATAGAAACATGAATTCAGATGGAGTACACGACACCGCAATTCTGAAGAACGATTTACCTCAGTGGTTGGTTGGAGAGAATGTTCCCTTTTTGAGAGCCTATCTGATGCTACATAATATTGCGTTGAGTTTTTGATATTATTTGACCTTTTCTACCCCTAAGTATTTACAAAACTGCGGACCGCCGTGCGAGCCAGCAAGAAGAGCTGACACGAAAATACGTAGAGTTCCTGTGTGAGATGTAGCACTTCCCGCCATCTGTTAGGTTTATAGCGTACAACAGCAACTGCAACCTACTCCAATCAATATTTTGTCCCCCTGCGTATACAGCTGTTATCCATAGATGGAAGCACACATCGTAACTGGGATATCGCGTTGCAACAGAGCGCTCGTGTCGTACGTCAAAATGTTAAAATTTTGAAGCTCTTTCGGTACTAGATAGGCCTACCACTGACTGCGACAGTAAGAAGCACTGTATTTTTCACAGAGTGAACGCCTAAGTATGTTTCTTTTTATTTTCAAAATAGGTACTGTTTATGTTGCTAAGCAACATTATTTTTGCCGTGGACAGCTACTGTGTTTTGAGTGAGGTACCAATTGAATTTTTATGTGATACAGATTAACGTCAATATGCAGAGCGTTAACTTACATTTAGTGACAAACTAAGTACATAGTGTAGGTGAGAAAAGTATTCCAGATTCATTGCCTGAAACCGGAGATAATATTTAAATATTACATCTTGCATGAATTTTCTTAATGCTTTAGTCAATTATGTCAAAACGACAGAACGCTGATTTCAAGTGACAAATACTAATAATAAAATATTTTGTATTTGTTATTCTTTGTTGTCACATAATATTCTTTTCGTCCAGGCTTTTTAAAAACGCGTTTTATATGTTTATATAGGCCTCTCTGCGGCGGTCTGTAGCATTCATTGTTCATAGTCCAGGAATACGTGGGGGAAAGCCCCAGAGCGTGGGACAGCCTGTAGTTTCGGACAACCGGTAGCCTTGGACATTTCTACAATTCATGCTTCCCTGCTAGACCTGGATAAGCGTGTTACTGCATCGTCTGCATCTTGCTGTGTGTGGAAGTGCAACAGTCACTCTGTGATCATTTGTGAGACCAGGTTCTTCTTAGTTTTCTAGATGTGTCTAATGATGCCTACCTGAAATTTCTGATCTTCCTGCGTTCGAAATATATGAATATCGTACATACTTATTTCCTGAGTTTTATACACACTCAAGGAAATATGTCTTCTTCCTCTACGTATTTCAGTCGCTCCTTTTATAAGGAAACCGCATTTTCGTAAGGTTTACGAGATCGGTATCCCGAAAGCCATAATGCTAATTTTACACTACATTTTACACTACTTTATCACGTTTTAGATTAAGAGTACATTTTCAGAGAGCCAAAATTTAAATATAAAATTACTGGAAAGATCACGTGGAGCGAGGTAGGACTTGACGTAAAGTACACAAAAATTAATATCATTTGAAAGATAATTTCTATGTGAGAATCCACTCAACTTCTTAACGTGCCGAAAATTTCACTTCAGGGAAAGAGTGACAAGAACAATAGAGGAAAGTGAAACAAAATTAAAGTCAAATTTGAGGACATAAGAAAATATTTTCTGGGGAGGCATGGAAGCATATTTGGTCATTCATATTAAGGAAGTGCATAACTGTGTAATGCTTTTGTGAAGAAAGGCGTTCTTGAAATTTGAACATAACTTGGTCGAAGAAGTGCTTATCCTTCCTAGACTTAATAATGAAAATGAGTCTGCTGGAAAGTATGTTATTATCAGTTCATGAGCAAGCACCCTCAATTTTGCTTGTGGAATGCAGAAACCGCAGTTCTTACGAGAACAGCCGCCTCATCAAGTCACGTACTTTCCCCAGCCTGCAGGAGTCAATATTGCTGAAGATGAAGTGACTGACATTCATGCACGGTCAGCAAGCAGTGAACATCACACGGCAGAAATCTTGAAGAAAATATCGCCACTTCCTGAAGGCAGGTAGCGTAAACTAACCTGAAGAAAAAGAGGCAGCGCTAGAAATGAAGTACTTGCCTCCAGTACTTTCAAGAATGAGCTGCAGAAGAAACAAACCAACGAAGTCAAAAGAAAAAAGACAAAACAGGCAAACAAACGAGCAGCCTGCCGATGAAGAAAAAGAATGTAAGAAGAAACTGATCTTGGAAGGAAAAACTGCGACAGAGCCCGAAAACACCGCACAACATATGCGGAGAGTCGTTCGATGAGGCCTGGATTTACTGTCTCTGACGGAACGTGTGGGCGCAGGAAAATTGTGCTGAACGCGTAGGACGTGATGACGATTACGTCTGTGACGTCCGTAAAAGCGTCGTTTGAGCATGTGCAAATTTTTAATGACCGGGAGAATATGCTTTTTTCTGTCTTGGACTGCCGTCCAGGATTGGACATTAACAAGAAAAAACTGACATTTTTTTAATTCTTAATTTAATTGGCTTTTCAAATTACTCATTAGCAATAATGCTTTTCCTGAATAGCATAGCTTTAAATACACGGCCATAAGCAGAAACATTAATGTTAAAATCACAATTTTGTGGGAAAAAACGTCCTGTGCTGCAGGACGTTCTCCTATATCTGAATTTTGAAACATGAGGGTAATTTTCTTTCAGCGATATCAGGCACAGGATAATTCCAGACTAGATGATGCAGTGTTTCAGAGGGACAGGGCAGCGAGATATGTGGTTAGTATGGAGATGAACAGCAAACCCTGGGCAGCAGCCAACATTGAGTGCCTTGCTGTACGTCAGTAGTGGCGCGGTATTTGAAAGTAGAAATTGCTCAAATTACACTTAATTCATAAACAACGTGGCATAGTCTTTTCCATGGTATGTTTGAGTTGAACTCCTACTCGAAAATAATCTCCTTTCTGCTGTCTTAATAGAACCGACTGCATGAAGCCTTCAGCAGGATGGGTTGCTTTCCAGCCATTAAACTCCCAAAGTAGGCGCAAATTTAATTTGTGTCTGCCTAGCCAGGATCAGTAATGCACAGAAAAGTCAATACAAGTTTGTGCTAGACTTTCTTGTCTGTGAGGGTAAAATCGTTATTTTCAGAATGTTATCTGCAGTTATAAAATATGTGTGTGTGTGTGTGTGTGTGTGTGTGTGTGTGTGTGTGTGTGTGTNGTTATAATATTTGTGTGTGTGTGTGTGTGTGTGTGTGTGTGTGTGTGTGTGTGTGTGTGTGTGTGTGTGTGTGTGTGTGATGCAGTTTCAATGTTTACATTCTGAAACACCTAAATGGGCAAGCAAAGAAAATAAAGCCTTGTTATTTGTAATGATGGGAAGCGGAATTTGGAAACAGGTACTGTCGCGCGTCAGCCAGAAACTGTCTGTCTGACGGAGCTGACAGTGGCATTATACTACGTAGTAGCTTGACTGGGCACAAAGTTTATTAACTAACGTTATTTCTATTTCTGTTTCCCAGCAAATAGGCATATGGCATTCAGTTCTGATGCTGAATTAGCCAAACCCATCTGCACCTGGTTCGGGGATAGCGACTTCGCCGGAGTAGTTCCTCGTGACCCGCAGCAGTAACTAACGTTCCTTTGTACAAGTGTCACCACTTCAGTTCTCGTGTCAAAACACTGGAACGTAATGTCGTGCTGTATAAAATGGACGGCTCATTAACAGATATTGTAAGAGCACAAAATGTTATAATCAACCACGTACTGAATTTTCGCAACAGTGCCGGTATTTTTATGACGTTAATTGTATAGTTTGCCTAACCCTTCGTAAATGATACCTTTCAAACCCTGTAAGTAGCGTACAATGCAGTAATAGGAGTACTCTGCTGGTAATAACCATGTACAGTGCGGTGTCAAAGATTCTTTTTAATGAATTCAAAAACCAGACTCCTTCTTGGTAAACCGATAGTCCCTCACCTAGCCAAGAACTTTCACACTTTTCAATTCGACTTCAGTGTTACATGAATTTCGGAGCAGAACTTACAAAAATTTTTGCCCGAGAATCGCGGGTCCCTGTGGATTAGACAATGAAACTGCGTGATGATTACGAAATCTGAATTTTGATTACTTGTCCGTAAAGGGTCTGTGATTTTTGGATGGAAATTTTGACAAATCCAGCTTTCGAATTCAGAGCCATGTGTTGTGTTCTTATTTTCTCATAGTGCGTTTCTGTAGCATGGGCCTACTTTATGGTACTTGCACGTGACTGAATCTGTGTGTGCAGGTGTTACATTATGCTCTGCCCATAGCCTCTGTCGCACTAATCAAAGGGACCTTATCTTCGTGTCGTATTCCTGGCCATCACGTTCTGGTGTACTCTTGTCACACGCTAAAACTTTGGGGTGTAACTTTACTGAATACTCAAAGGCAACACTTTTGTTTTGCTACAGCTCGGATGCCAAAGCAGGTTTCTGTCTACCTCACTGTTTCTTGTCTGAGTCAACTACAGTGCCGTCTCTTTGCGTTAACCAAGAATGACTGGATGGAGTTCCTACACTTTCACATAACTTTTGTTGATAATTGATACAGCGACAAACAGCAGTAACTTGGTACATCTTTGGCAGTCCATCCACATATTTGTGCTACAGAACTACTCAAGATATGTGTACTGAATTTGATGTTGGACGTCTAAACATAACGTTCTTTGATTTCGTATTAGTGTAATATACGCACTACCACTTGCGGCATCGCCTGTTCCAAAAGCAAAAAGTACTGGCTAAAGTTAAAAACTAAAATATTCCTGTGTATGTCATGACGGCATACTGCGGAGTGGTGGTGATGCGTGGGGCGGGGTGGGAGGTAGACTCATTCGTAAATTCGGCACTAACTGGAGGTGAGTGATCAGCTTTGTTGTCCGGCCGCTTTACGTCCGGGAGGAGGGGCCACCGGTGGGCCACACTTTCGTTGTGAACACTTTAGAGTGAAGGATAATCTGTTGCCCATGCCGGGAGTCGAAAAATGATTCGTCGGTTGGCCAGGCCACAGGTTAAATTAGTTGCAGCAAAGTCGCCAAAAATGCGTACATACATACACGCATACATACATACATACATACATACATACATACATACATACATACATACGCACATACATACATACATACATACATACGCACATACATACATACATACATACGTACATACATACATACGTACATACATACATACATACATACACACATACATACATACATACATACATACATACATACATACATACATACACACACACACACACACATACATACATACATACATACATACATACATACATACATACATACATACATACATACATACATGCGCACGTACGTACCTACGTTACCTACATGCTACATACAAACATACACTCATACAACATACGTACATACACACATACATACGTACGTATGTACATAACGTTCATACGTGCGTGCTTACGTACATAGGCCTGCAAATGCAGAATGAAAGGTCATAAACAGTGCGAAGGAAAGGTATTAGAATTTATTATAGTTATTATTTTTGCAAACGTGACTGCCAGGTCCACACTGCATGCATGAAGGCATTAAAAGCAGATTGAGAGCAATCCTGTTGATTTTACGTCCGCAGTCTCTTTGTCGTTCGGTTGCTGATTAAAAACATAGGGCTAAGTACCCCGAATTGCGGTATAATTTTGACTGCAGGTTTCTCTGGGCGTGATATCTGGTCTTTTACATTAAGCAGAGAACATAGACTGAGAGTCTTCGACAAGCAGGTGCTGAGGAAGATATTTGGGTCTAAGAGGCACAAAGTAACAGGAGGCTGAAGAAGATCGCCTAATCAGAAGCTTAATGATTTGTACTCATAAAATATTATTACGTTGATAAACTAAATTAGTTGAGATGGGCGGAGCATGTGGCACGTATGGGGGAAAGCCTGAAGAAATGTGACGAGTTTGGAATCCTAGGCGTTGATGGGACCGTAATATTAAAATTGATTTTAAAGGGAATTGGCTGGAAGGGCATGGACTGAATTACCCTTTCTCAGCATAGGGACAGGTGGCGGGTTCTTGTGAATGCGGTAATGAACCTTCGGTTTCCATAAAATGCGGGGGGGGGGCATTTCTTGACTAGCTGAGGAACTGGTAGCTTCTCAAAATGTACCCGCCCTATAATTTGCCAATTAGACCTAGAAGAATTAAGTAAAACTTCTGTCAGGATAGTTGCTATCTCGGTGTAGGTTCCAAGCTGATATTTTCCTGAAAGTAGTCTGGTATTTTATTGTTAGCATTAACTTTCTCGTTGAGATTGTCGTAATTTGAAACGCACCGGAATACATCATGGCGGGTCTCTTGTGTCTACAAAACCAAGTACCACATTAGCTTTATGCTTGTAGTTCTCTGCTAGCTTTAATGCTTATGCCTATGTTTAATTAGCTTACACTATATACAGTCATAAACTTCAGTTTTTATACCGTACCTTAAAGGATTATTCGCCCTTCACCTGCTGTTCCTGTTACATTGAAGATAATGGAGAACTGAAGTAGTGTCATTAAGGCACGAAACGCCCCGCATGTGCCGAGTTTTATTACACATTTTAAACAAAGCAATCAAATGTTCCGTTACCAAAATTGTGTTTACGTAATATATGTAATTTATGTTGAAAACTGTCTATAACTTCGGCGAAATTTTACGGTTGAATTTGTTCTTTTAAAAAAATTGTTGGAGGTTGTTGAGTTGTGACGATGGAATGTTTACTGTAAAGGTGGATATAATTATTGACATCCGATTAATTCTATTTATTTTAAATGATGAATTCAATACTTTATCTAGAATTTTGAGTCGGAACATAGCTGGCAGCACTGTGACAATGTAACTTACAAACACTGCCGTTTGAATGGCTGCCATTGTGAGCACTTAACTATGCAAAAACGTTGGCTTTAAATGATTGCTTTACGAAGACATAAATTAATTGTCATTCTAGAGGGAGCGCGAATTCGTATACTTAATGAAGATAACCTTTGTCTCACACAGAGTTACTTCGTTAAATGAATACAAATAATATCTGCGTAGAATTGTTTAGTCCATTTTTATGTGTATCTTGCCAATAGGTTTTGTAGCGAAAACGTTATACATGTTTATACCACGTTTTTTAAGCTGACATCAGTTTAATGCACTTTTGTCTCATGGCTCGACCGCGTTGTTGGTCCTAGGCTTCCTGTGTAAGTTTCCTATATCACACTCAGACACGCCACACTCGGTAGGAGTCCTCTGGACGAGAGATCAGCCCGTCGCAGTGACCTCTACCTGACAAAACATAACACTCACAAGAGAGAGACATCTATGCCCCCGGGGGGATACGAATGCACAATCCCAGCAAGCGAGCGGCCATAGACCCACACCTTAGATCGCGCGGCCACTGGGATAGGCACAGTTTAATACTGATTCGTAATGAATACAGATCCATCTGCCGCTGTCTCGCTTCTTGGCAATATTTGATGCATCATGCGATCTGTTCACGGTAAGACGGACGTATGTGTTGCGGGTAGAACAATGTACAGGCGTGTGTTCTTGCAGCTGTCTTAATATGTGATCAGTATTGTATTATTTCGTTACCTTTTGTTTAAATAAACTCTCACAATAAGAATGTGTGAGATGAAAGTGTGTAAATGAAACAAATCTGGAATAGGGCAATAAAAATATTCACTGCTATAAACTTAGACAACAAACGAAATTAGATACTTATATGATGCTGTCCTTAGGACACTTAAGTATAAGTAACATGAAAATGTTTTTGTCACGTTGACATCTGACATGCCTGTAGGTATAAATTAATGTATAAAACACTCAGTGAAAAAATGGGGTTAGAATGATGGTAACAAAAACAGACAAAAAATAAAAGGCAACAGGGAACTGTAGAACTTTCAGGACGTATAGGCAATCAATTGCCTAACACAAAAAGGCAGCAAGAGCGAGGAAAAGTTTGCAGTACTTTTTTTAACCCCCAGTTACATGTCACCTATGAGATTCATGGTGTGCGCTATGTGTGAGTGTAGCCCATTATGGTTTGTGGCTGCCCTCCAGATCTCCAACGGGTGCGACATTAAGCTGCACAACAGACGGTTTTTCAGCACTGTCCAAAGGTCAAGTACCTAGCAACCTTATTGTAACGTAAAAAATTAAGGCTGTGCTTAAGCATAATACATTCAGGCTTCGGCCAGTGCCCAATGAAGGAAATGTGTAAGCTGACTTCAGTTCAAAATACTTAACATTGTCCATACCTTGTACTTCACGCACTTCAGCATACTACGACAACACGTAGTGGTTCAAGTAATAAAGTTATTTAATTAACATTTTAGCAAGTGGGCTTGTGTGTAAACGTTAGATGTGTTCCCCCCTGAGGACGGTGTACTAGTGCAACGAAACATGTCGTGGTTTACGTAAAGTGACTGAATATTGTGTTTTAACATTGTTTGCGAGTTGATGGTAATATATATCGTGTCAAAATACTTAAGTCTGTCGAGATTATAATGTTAGAAATTTTCAGCTACACGGTTTTATAGACTACTTCTCTACACTCTTGCATTTGTTCAGATACACACTTGATCATATTACTTTTGATATAAAACTTGGGTCCATTTTTTGTTGGTGTTCGTTCAACGCCGTCTTCAACCGCTTATGACATTTGGCAGCCCTGTCTCTGCTTGAGATAGCTATAACTTCTGTAACGTGCTGTATCTATAAGCGATATTCTTCCAGAACGTTACACATCTGTGTGTTGAGTTTATAAGTACCAAGCCTGATGTCGAGGTGCGCAAAATCTAGGGTGATTAACCCATCCGCCAGAAGAATATTGATTTTGTAGTATTTTCAGTACTGCACCGCTATTCACATATTTAATGCACAGTTGACAGTTGCCCTTTTAAGAAGCATGGCATAGGCGTCACAATCCTGTAGCCCTTTTGACTCTTTCGTGGCTTATTTGAGCAGTCAGGTGTAGGGGAAGCACTTCAGAATATAAACGCGAGATAGTGAGCTGAAATCTCGGCCATGTTTGAGACTTATCGTGGTTTTGCTCAGATTCTTAAGTATAATGATGATATATTGCCTTTTCTTAAACCACGGTTTCCTTCTTCCAAGTCCTTCCAAACTCGTCGTTTTTAATTGTCTTGCCATTGTTATTTCTTTTGCATCCTGGCATTTGGTTGTTGTTACAGCATTCAAGCCACGCTTTATATGAAAATATTCGTCCTGTACTGTATGCGTCTGACGATTAAGCACAGTGCTGTTGAGTGACGTAACGCCCGTATTGTTTCAATGATGACCACAAATTCCTACGATTTCTCGAAATGCGAATTAAGCTTCGAAAAATAGGACTGCACTTACAACAATTATTCTTGATTGATTCACGTGTATACCTGATATTTCTTTCGTCCAGTACGATAGTAGTGCTTTAATTTATTGTTACGTGTCTATTTAACGTAAAAGTATCGAATATATAAAACGTGAAGGATTGCAACAGCATGAGATACTTAAGCCTGTTTGCAGGTGAGAGGATAATACAAATTAGGCGTTCGCTGGGTTTGTAAGTGTAGGCTGGATCACCCATGTGTAGTAGTTTCCAGTCACATTCCATCTCTCCGCTAAGATATCACGGGTGTATACGTTAAGACGTCTTGGACTTCTCGGCCCTTGAAGATGGGACAGAGACATTATACCGAAACGTCAGTACAGAATTACCAATCTACGCTGCATAACATCCCAGAACAACGCAGCACTCAGGAGTATAGTGGTTGAAATTCCAACTCTGGCAACATTTTTGTTAATCGCCTGGTTCTTAAACGCACTTTGCGATATCTGCTTTAAAGAATTCGTTGCTTTTGCGTTCTGTTGCCGTATCTGTTAACGTACCTAGAGGTATGTCATGGTGCAGGCGATTAGTCACTGGCCTTTCAAGGTGGAGGCACGGGTTCAATCCCAGGAGAGTTACAGTTGAATTTTTAATGGACAGGGTGAAACTAGGGCAGGTCTATCTCACTGTACTTCGTATTTCCCTCGTCAGTGTCTTTACACCAAAGCTCGATTAGCATATTTCTTTCATGTATCACCGACACTATATAATCTTAGCAGTTGACAGCATAGTTAAATTACACACTTAACGTCTTCATAAAAGCTACAGAATTTCCGAAGCTTTAAGAGAAGCATTAAATATCAAAGTAGCATTTTGTAAATTTAATCTTCTCGCTGGAATCGATTTCTTTACAACACTACAGACACTTAACTCTTTTCATCACCATTTAAGTAGAGTAAAGGTCAACTCATGACATGCCTGTGCAGGCGTAGAGGAGAGGCAGAAGTATAGCTCTAACCTATTTGCAACCCGGCACTTGAAGGAGGTGGCTGGTCAGCACCACGCTCCGGCCACTTTACTTGTGACTGTGTACATGAATACATCACGTTCAACAGTGTGAAGTCCTTTGATGACTACGTGCACCACGTGCTGTAATATGTTCAAAACTTACATTCTCCCACACGGTGCAGTTATATTTTTATGTGGTTTTGACAACTAACACCGATTATTTCCCTTAACAGAATTTAGTGGCCTTTGTAGTGGGGATGGAATTTCTTGTTGTGATGCAGCAACTAACGTTTTGTGTATAATTCTGATTCATTTACGTCTTCATAGGGTTAGGATGCAATTTGGCAATGCTGTCTTACGTGGCCGAGTGTACTTCTTAATCTTGCACCCTGCATACGAATTGGTTACTTGGTGACGATGATAAATGTGTTGTTGTATGCGACACGATCTAAACTTCACGAACATCAGTTATGTTTTTAATTATTTTGTCTAATTACATTCATACTGTACTGAATTCGTAACTTATTAGATTACGGTAAAAACTGCATGGGGTGTTTCTACGCTATTTCCAGCTACACTTCACGTATGCAAACACATCATCGTAATTAACAATTTTTCATCCATCATGTTCAACAGTTTATCTTGGTGCGTGCACGAAGCCTGTCTGACTGTGATTGCAGAGCTGGGATAATATTTCGATGTCGTTGTTATCACAGCCCTTCTGTTAGGCCATTTTTCTTCCCTTGTCATTTCTCAACTTGACAGTTGTATATCAACGGCTGTACATGGACGTGCACGGGTGTTACGTGTACGTGCTGTCGTTCCGTAACAGTAGGCTGTTCAGACAAGAGTGGAGGTTTACTTTCTACTAAGAATATGCACAGGAAAAGTAGAAAATTGGTGGTTTGACTGTGAAAATTACTGTGCTGATGGGTTTGGAAATTTGCATGTAATCTTTTACGGAACGTGTACGTACGCATTTTACCCATATACCATAGAGAAGCATAAGAACAGTTCTTACATGGTCCTGAGCTAATCATTCTTATAGGCACACATACGTACGCCAGGAGACAGTGAATGTCCAAAACAGTGTTGTTACGAACAGGCGAGAAGTACTTAATTTTGGTCGGTACTGCATCCTGGACCTTAACCTAAGTAGGATTTGGCTACACCTTGTTATAAAATACCGTAGTGAAGAACCTTTCAAGTTTTTTTTTGTCTGTATTCTGTGACCCTCCGATTTCACAGTGTTTCTCAAGGAATACACACACTGTATCAGTGGATAGGTTATATGTGGAAATTACAGCTGCAGATTGAAATGTTGTAAGCTTCGTTTTGAAAATTCAACGGGCCGTATATTACGAGTCGTATACATTATACAAAGCAGGCGGAGTAAATAGACATGTGCCCGTGTTTTTTTTAAATGGGCTTACAACGGATATTTTCTCTGTAGTTTGGATTTCTTCACTTAAGTGCAACGAAAATTTGTAAAAGAACATTAATCTACATAGCCACAGTCACATACTTCTTGAAATTACTGTCATTCATCGACGATAAATTCGTTTCATCAAAACAGTCAATAAATCAATGAAAATCAGAACTTTGGCTAAGCCAACGAAAATTAGTTTACCTAAGTTCTCCTTTGCACACTGAATTCACGTTGTTCGGCGAATTTTATTTCCACTGTATACTTCTGTATACTGTATAGCATAGACTTTATGCTTTCCGCTGTATACTTCGGCGGCAGCGGGACATATTTGCATTTCGCCAATTATATCAGTAGTCCCTGCCGAAATCCTGAGCTTTCTGGCCCCATGCTCTCGATTATTCCAGCGACGTGTTACCGTCCTTCATATGTTGGCGCCCCGGACAGCTGCCCGGCTGGCCCGCGTCTTAATCCGGTCCTCATAACATTCCATAACAATAACACAAAGTTTGATCTCGCAACGGAGTACGTGATATTATCAGAAGAGAAGATTCCATGATGCAAAGATTCGAACGCACCTCAGCCTTACATATGCGTCCATTGCCTGTCTCTTTCAACTTAACGAATTTTCAAATATTTAACAAAATTTTATCGTCTCGACGTTGTTTTAAACGTAAAAATAATTTTGTATGATAACACAAGAATAGTGTAGTCAAAGGTTTTGAAGAAATAGTCTAAACGTACAGCAACAAATAAGTTTACGTTGCGCCTAGTCGTCGTGCTACTGGCCTAACTTTCGGGTGTGCTTAAATTCGAAATTTCGTAAGAGTAGCACCAGACGGAATAGCTGCAGCCGCTTGACTTGTAACAAAACAGTATCCGGTAACACTTTGATAGGTTTTATGTATCCCAGAATGGCTGTAGTCCCAGTGGGGAAGATAAATATATTTGGCATGCCAGGAATCGTATCGCAGGAACAGATATGGTTGAGGAAAAACACGTAAAATTGCATTATTTTGTAATCGGCACATTGGTAGTGAAATCTGAGGCGAAGTTATTGAAGTCATGGAATATCAGTTATAATGAAGCAATGTAAATAGCACTGTCTATTAAAGACTTCGGAATAATTTTAAAAAACTAAGTGCTCTGAAGGCTGATACGACGGCGTGACTCCCAGAGGGCATAGAATAATATTATTTTTAGGGGGTAAAGCAACCTGGCGCGAGTTAGTATCGCAGAAAGTGTTTGAATTGGCGCAGATAGCTGACTAGCACAAAAGGTATCAAATTGTTATATGAAATTCCTTCCATATAAATCACTACGTACCTTGCAAAGGAAGGAGGAATTTCATTCAATGGTACGGAATAGCCTGTTTGCGGTAATAATGAGATTAACAGAATTATTTAAAATGTACAAGTCCATTTACCTGTCCAATGAGAATTTGACCCTGAACTGGTTTCTGCCGAAGGTGTGTAGGGCACAGCTGAAACTGCGCATTGTTTGTCTTTGTGCGGAGGTGAAGCCATTCGTATTATCAGGGAAATTTCATGAAAGTGTCCCGGTGGCTATGAAGTAACGGACAACGTATTGTCGAACTCTACAACAAATGGACAGTAGTAGTCAGCCTCAAGCTCTGTTAGACTTTAAATAATGACGGAAGTGATCCCTGCTGCATGTCACATGTATACAACTGTGCTGTCCGTGTGAAAAGCTGGAAAGGTGTGAATGCTGGCATTGCTTTATATTGCATTGTCTCTATAGGCGTGCCAATAATATCAAAATAAGGCATTGCCATCCAGTGTGTACCGCCGCTGTGGCAGTACAACTTGAATGGGCTGTCAGAAATGGAGATATTGTCTCGTATACGGCATTTGTTATGAACGTTTTTGCTGTGAAAGTAATCGTATTAAGTGGCACGCACAGCAGCAGGCAGCATACTGGACGGAAGGGAGTTAGAAACAAATGGAATGGATAGCCTTTCTTCCAGCTAAGGGATTCAATCAGCCGTCACACACCACTGGAAATAAGCTCTAAGCACGTAAGGAATGTCCTGCGGCGAGTGGTGGACTTAAGCTAGGAATTTCTCCCTGTTGCTGCTGTCTTCGTTCTTCGTGGAAAAACTTTAGGGCAGGATTAAAATGACTGTATGTAGCTGAAGTCTTACATATCCTGTACGTTTTTATATCTGAGAAATTTTCGAAGTAGGAATAGATTACCTTTCTGCTGATGAAGTCTTGTATACGAAAAACATTGTAATATCTCGAAAACTTTTCGAATAGGAACAGAATTCCTTATTGCTGAAGCTTTGCATGCCTTATACGTAAAGACGTTTCGGATATTTTTAAAATGTAAGCACAATGTATGTGTGTTACTGTAAGTGTTGTAAGATATTCCTAGTAAAGTCTTCCAAAACAAGAGAATATTTCTAGAACGTCTACTGCCTAAGACTTTTATGCTGTTTTATACTTCGTCGTAGTTTATTGATCGCTCGGAGACTTGAATTTTATTATTCTTGTTCGCAGTAAACGTAACGTTACTACGTTTTTAGAACGCGCACTCATTGTTTAAATCGGAAGTAGGTATAAATAGGTACGCCCTGTATGCCTGGTCATTCTACTGTTGTTAACACACCAACAGCTTTTACTCTATTTTGTAACTATATGTGTACGTATTACGGCTCGCAGTTGTGAAAGTTTTGTTTAACTTTTTTTTTTTTTAATTTTTATAGTTCTTGAATATCAAAAATTCATGATCA
Organism: Coptotermes formosanus; assembly: GCA_013340265.1. Lineage (NCBI taxonomy): Eukaryota > Metazoa > Arthropoda > Insecta > Blattodea > Rhinotermitidae > Coptotermes > Coptotermes formosanus. Next base: position 2,750,245 of record BLKM01011093.1, on the reverse strand, counting down.
CTCAGTTCCAGTTTTGGGACTCTATGAATTACATCGGATTCCTCGGTGCTTTCTTTACACTTCAGTTGGGCTTGGTACGTGGTAATATGACTTTAATAACACATTGGCGTTGTGAGCAGAAGATGCCAACAGGCTTCTCTCTTTCATTAAACTGATCTCTGGGTACATCAAAGTTTGCATGGGCTCACCGGTACGAGGCCGGTAAAACAGACAGAAATGAACTTTACTTTTTGTGTATGACGCGCGTACCGTCTGGCAGAAACGGTTTTTTTTTCGCAGTGCCATACTTTTCACGCACAACCTTTTACATCAATGGATTTGTGTTTTGGAATAGCCTTGTACTTCTGTTGGGAGACAGCAGTTTAGAATTTCGGCCTAGTTGAAAGATATCCAGACCGCAGGTGTGTTGCTTCGTTCCGTAGCTCTGAATGAACTGGGGACGGTACGTTAAAATTGGTCACAACCACCTGTTTCCACGTTCTTTCCGACTTAAGTTGCGTCGATATCTTCCCATTTTATTGAAGATTGTGTGTGTGTGTGCGCGCGCGCGCACGCACGCATGTGGGGGGGGGGGCGCACTCGCTCGTTAGGCGTCGTTTTAAATAATCTAAGATGTAATCACATTTTGACATTCTGAGAGGCATAGCGAGTAATGGTTGTGAATTTGTGCGCGGTATTTACACAAACAGGCAGCATTTTGTCGTACCGTCATAGACGAAGAAGCTAGGAAACATTTTACGCCACATTCTAGCCTCATTTTATTGAATGGAACTAGAGGCCTTATAAGCGTCTAAGAATGATGTCTCAGGATATACGTACGTCATTTCTGGCGTGGTGCTTGTTGATCAATAACGGTACCTTTACGTTTGAATTCCTCAGTCTGCTTTAAATGGTGACCAAATTAAAACTTCGAAACACTCCAGCACTGATTGAGGTATATTTTATAGAGAGGAAGTTATCCGTATCACAAAAAAACTATAGCTGTCAGGGTTTAAATTTGTTCGCAAATTGAAACAAAAAAGTACAGGTTCTTTGAAGAATCGTCTTTTACAGGCTACTGAAAGCATTGTTTTGACATAAAGAGGGCAACTTAGCTGATTAAAAAGTTCACAAAGTAATAAGCGGTCAATACATGAGTGTTTGATTTTCGTCTGCGAGAAACCGCGTGGCCTACAGAAGAGCATTTTGTGAATTCAGGAGCTGAATTCCGCGTTTCAGATGAAGAAACTGAAATTTGTAACCCACGAGCGTTAAAATAACAACAACAACTACTACTACTACTACTACTACTACTACTACTACACCTTGTGCTGCTAATATCAAAAGCCGTCCCTTAGCTACATGTGTCACTGTTGCTAATGTAGCTTACTCAGCAGGAACATTGGCATCTCCAGTATCCTGCAGGAACTCTTCGCCCTTTTAATGTTGAATTCTTCAGTCACCCCTCCTACTCTTGCACGCAATTCCGTTTCTATCCGTAATTGTTATTTTAGGCCTCTGTACTTTATTCCGTCGTACATATTTTCCTTTCATTGTTTTCCTGTAGCTAATTGACTTTCTTGCTGTCATCCATCTCATTGTAAAATAGTCATTGATTTTAACTGAATCATTGAGTCATATTACAGAAGCTTACTTTATACTATGCCTGTTGTATGGAACGTACAATAAGTCGTGTGGCTCTGAATCAGCGTTGTTTCAGAAAAGGCTAAACTTCTCGTGGTTATTAATGAGTTATGATATATTGAAATAATATTTATATTTTTGAAGTATCGAATCAAAAGATATGATATGGCTGCGGTGTGTAACAGCATGGAAGAAATGAGAACTGCATACAATGTTACCGTCGAAGGAGGGAAAATGAAACAATACTTGGAGTTTGTTACAAAATGGAGATGATATTAAAATGAATCTTAAAGAGGAGGTTAAAGATGTGTGTTGGATTAATCTGGCTGAGAAAACAAAGTAGTGGTGGTCGTTGTTTGTACAATACTTCGTCAGAAGATCTGCTCATTGGGGCCTATTGATTTCAATTATTATTTGTACTAAACTCGGATTTTAATGATCATCTTAATTATGGCAACAAATAATCATGCTTTGATGAAACCGGTAAGTACATGACCTTACTCATATAGTGTCCGACATTCCGCTGCAGTGAAAAGTGAGAAAAATGGAGCAGTCATTCCTGAAGCGTACAAGGAACCATAGTAATTGTCCAGATATTGCTGTATGGAGTAGTCGTTTCGGAAGTTTGAAAATGTTTATCGTGGTAGTCCAGCCTATATATACCACCTATGATGGAAGCATACAACGGCTATATTAGTAATACAATACCACTGTCTGATTATTTAATTTCAAAATGACTAACTTACTTCGTTAACTTTAAACAAACATTTTATCAGAATTAGGTAAAGATTTGAAGCGGACTTGTTAAATTCCTTTCCTACTTCAAAATGAGTAAGCCTATGATTTCAGAATGCTTTTGCTTCTATGGCCCACTTTAAGAATTAATTAAAGCATTCCACAAGCAGTTGGTGACGGTTAAAACATTGTTCATTCTTTTATAATGTCACTCAATTGTGGTATGTTATGACGAACAGTAATACCCAAGTTTCTTCGAAACACTGTAACATCATCCAAGTTCTGCTCTCAGCCATCAAACTACATTGTCTCCGAATTTCTTTTTAAGTACTCTGACTTCTTTGTCCCATTCGAACTATTTGTTCTGTTTGTTCCATTGTTCGTTTCATCCACAGCGGTCTCAGTTTTCAGTAATATAAACGCAAGATTTTTTCTTTTCTTTGAATTTAGGTTGTCTTTATAATACAGTAGCTCAACGAACAATAGCCAGGCCTTGTCATTAAAATTGCGAATGGCTCATAAGACAAGCTACAAGATTGAAACTGTTTAAGGAGGTAAAATCTCAGCTGCTGCAATCCCACCAGTTTGTAACAAAAGATTTTGTACGGTTTCAGGGATGATCAGAAATTACTTTCTGTGTTTCCACAAAAGGTGAGATGTATTTGCTACATGCTCATCCTGAAAAATGAAATAAGTGAAAAGTAAGGTTCGCCGGCATTGGGAAAGGTATTTCGTGAGGTGTGTGCAGATACCTTTTAAGAAATAAGATGGGTGCTTGATGGGTGTTACAACTTTTGAGATAATTTTATTTCAAGCTGATATTTAGCCAAGTTGTTTCTAAGACGATAGGAAATTTCCGCAGAACGAAACACTTCCGGATTGTTCTCGTAAGTATGAATACCAATTTACATTAGTTACCTTGGTAATTATGGTACCAAAGTAGGCATCGGAAAATCTGGAGTCTTTGTAATCAAGACTACCATAGTAACCAGTAAAATAAATATGATATTAGTAGCCGCGGCATCCGTGGTACCAAGGTAATCATACTAACCATGTAAACACACTTAAGCTTGGGAACAGAGGAAACCATGGTGCGGTTGGTAACCAAAATAGCCATGTATGTCGGCTTTTTTGTAAAGTTTCTGTCATTTTTGTCCATTTTAACGAAAGCTGAATTTTATCGTCAGATTTCAGTATACCCCAACGAAAGAGTCACGAAAATTCCCCCATCTTTGTGGCGTGGTACTTAATTAAACACAGGATGAACTCAGTCTCATGCAGTTACCTTTACAAGAATAAGAAGTGTTATCCATTTCATCACGACCTTCAGTATATCTGAGTTCAGAAAAATGCCGAAGTAGTTTATATTTATTTCTTAACGGATTCTCTTGTAAATTTGGGATAACCGGTTTATGTATTTATTAATGTGTTCTCTCTCGTGATTGTTTTTCTTTAATACTGTATGGTATTCTCTTCATTCTTTTTTATCAAAGAACGACAAGTGCATTTTCTGCCTCTTTTCCTTAAGCTGTTTCTTCTCCAGGTGCCTACTTCCCTCCAGAATTCTGCTTTTTCCGCATGCATGCATAATTTATTCTCGCGTAATTTAGTTATCTACTCCTTTGGCCAACTTTGTCATTTCTACTGAGAAACAGTGAGTTATTTACCATAGTACCCAGCTGCATATATATGTCTTTTTCATTTTCACTGGCGCATCTTCACAACTCCCTTCAATTTCTTTCCCTTCTATACAAATCAACCATGTTTCTGTGTTGCTGTATCATTTGTAACCACGTGTTGTTAGGTTTTTTTGTAGTATTTCCTTTTGTACAGTGCATACTGCTTCCGTAAATATATGCTTCTCTTATCCTGTACTTAAATGTTCTTTACACTGTTATTTACTGTTTATAATTTCTTCCTGTTTCTATAATTTTACCAGCTTTTCAGAAGGGAGTTATAATGTGTTTGAGGTTCAACGGTTTTTATGCATTTTCTCATTTCAGAAATGGATTCTCGTACGATATGCAGCACCACTGGTATGGAAAGTTGTTATGAGAATTTATACTGTTAAATCGTCATGTGCAGGAGCATATATTAGCTTGCAAATTGCACGTTTCATGGCATTTTGCACCATCTGACTTTTTTAGAATCGTAACGAAAATTTTACACCCAGATAATACAGTCTTAAGAAAGGCTATAAAACATGAAAGCTGTCTTGCTAAAATATTGCATAACGTTCACACAAACCTATTTTTGAAGGTCAGAAAATTTCGTTTGTTAAGAAATATCCCGTTTTAGAAGAAAACTTTTCTCTTACCATACTCGTTTTCCAGAATGTAGCGAATTGGGAAGGTGTTGGCTTTCGTATTTGTAATTTTAATTATGGCTTAGATTATTGTCGTCATTAGGCACATTATTAATGTTGTGGCTGCTGTTGTCGATTATTTTTGTATGCTGTCGGTAAATGAAATGCTATGTGATGCAAAAACATTGCTTTACCTATTTTAAATGCCTTGTGTATGCGGTGTGCGAGATATTGACGAAGCGTGCTCGACGAGAAGAGTGCATAGGCGTACCAAATATTTGTAGAATAACCTGAATGGACGAGACTGCCTTAACTGTGCAGACGTAGACTAGAAATATAATGTTAAAATGTATCTTAAGGAAATAGGGTGGTTGGCCGTGAATGCATTCATCTTTGTCGAGACAGGGACAAGAGCAAAGAGCCGTCTTGTTTTATAAAAAGCGGAATTTTAGTATGTGAGTGGAGCTTGATATGTCAGTAACGGTTCCAATATTTTTAATTGGTAGGCAAGTATGTTGTGTACTGGGGCAAGCACTCTCTGAACGTTTCGGCAAAATGTGATGTGTAGTGTATAATCCACTCAAAATTTTATGTTGCGGTATTAATAACTATGCACATAATTTATATAGCTTAGGTATTCCCTATATATAGAGCTGACAAGTAACTGTAAGAAATTGTTGGTGCGAAATCTTCGATTTGCATCCTTATGTACTGGGTGAAAATTCTGCCTTGTTAGAGGCATGTTTGGAGTGCCGTAGTTTGTTACAGAACGTCGGAAGTTGCTTTCAGTGCTGTATTTCTTCATGAACTAGAAGGCTGAGTGCCATAGGATGTCCGTTAATCTTGGCCGGTAGGCGTGTTTTATTGTGCTAATTTTGCGTAGGTGATTACAAAATGTCGCTTTCTTATGTCCATGGCTGGCGGCCGAGATTTAAAGAATCAACAAAGACACACATCTCATGTTTCGCTTTTATGAGTTAATGTCACTTGTCTCTACACGTTTGTTCCAGAATAACACAGCATGATGTTTACGCTGACAATTACAAGTTCTACGTAATTACAAAATCACATTTTGTTGGAAGAAACACATCCGAGGCTACCGGCCTTCCTAAAATTCAAGTGGCTGAATGACAGATGTGTTGCAGAAAATAGATCTTGCATAATTTTGATGAAACGCACACTAAACTATGTATTTTCACTAACACACACACGCCCGCGCGGGTGTATATGTTTATTTGTTTTAAGAAATTTAATTAGGAGTTTATGATAGAAATTATTAACAGTTCAATTAGCGAAATATGATAGAAGTACCGAAGTGAATGTGTCCTGTGAGTACGTAAGTGTGTCTTCCTTATTACATAAATTTATTCTCATTGCTCATTCCTTCACCGAAACAAATTAAACCTTTATATATTTTGACGTTATGTGTGGTGGATATCTCCATAATATTCCAAGGCTTGAATAATTCGTCAGCAGTGGGGAAAGTGTGCGGTGTTAGCCGAGATAGAACACTGGGTCATATATTATTCCTTTTGAGCTGATTACAGGGATACAGAACATGAAGTGTAATTGCAGTTACCAAGATTTCACGGTAGGGTTCCAATTTAAGTCAGCGAAATCCTCGAACATGCAGACAAAGCCTTTCCAGTATTCTATCCTTGACGTTAGGTTACTTTCGTACGCACAGTGACTGAGGGAAGGAACGTAGTTTGGTCATCCCATTCTTAGAGTCCTGTTATAATGGCTCTGTGGGCCGTGTTTAAATGTTATCATAGCAGGCTACATGTCCAAAACACGAGTCTGGGATCTAGTTGCCTTACCTTCGGCTGTGGGAAGTTTTCTCCCACCCGTGACGATAGAACCAAACCGAATAAAGAATATTTTCCTTGAATAGTTATTTTCTTATGTTTATGTAGTTTTATTACGTATAATGCTTCATGAAATGTGTTTAAGAAAGAATGTTTTATTCATAAACGAGAACTATATGAAGACCGACCACTGACAAAATATGTGCAGAGAATATTACCGGACCATGGGAAAAGCGTAAAAAGAGAACAGAAGGAAGAAATATATGCGTGAGGATTCCGGTCTTTGGGATGTGACGCTTCGTCTTTGGGTGAGATTTTCCCAACCTTCCGAAGGGCGCAAGGTCCGTGACGAAATATGGACGCTGAACGCTTGAAGGTGAAGGCGACACGGTCCTTCGAAACGTCGGGAGCCACTTACCCAGAAATGCAGCATCACATCTTAGAAGACCATTATCCTCCATCACACTGCTGTAAAAAATGAAAAATTCGCAAACACAGTCATGTTTGAAAACAAAAACAAGAAGGGAAGAAAAGCTGAAAAGAGTAAAAATTAAGGGAGCAAGAATTACAGAGTTTTTTATATGGTCCAAAGAATGAAAGCGTAGAGAAGAAATGTGGAGTTCAGCAGCTGTTTCAGTGAACTGTGAAAGATAACGTAATTGCAGATGTTTCGTCTCAGAAATTCGCATCTACAAACACGGATAGTATCTGCTGAGCAGAATCAGTGAAGAACATTAGAAAGGAACTGCATTTTGTTACTGAAATCGGTTCTGTTGCATGTGACACTTGAGGATGTTAACTTCACGGTGTGGTATTTTTGGTAAGTAGACACTTGATTAGCGCTTGAATTATTTAGTGATGCTGTGTGAACTTGTAGAAACGGATGATAGAATGGTTACGTGTTGTCCACCGGAAAGAACGGGCGGAAGTGGTGGTGCGATTTTCTGTGAACTCACATTATACCAAATTTAATGATGCTGAAAAGAGCCAAACTGCAATAAGTCGAATAAATCATAGCGTGTGGCTACCTAAGTCCCTACAGGCCGCGTGTCACCGAACCACACTGATCACTGAACTACCACTCATGCATATCCTTGGTCACTCAACCTGAAATTACCCAAACATTTGTTATATCACATCCCTAGTGACAGTTTCTAGCACATCGAAGCCTCTGTTTTAGTGACACTTGGTGAAGTGTTCAAATCACGAAGTTTTCCATGTTATGACGTAAATTTCCTACTTGATTCACCTTTAAGTCAGACATTTTAGCGAACAGGTTTCGAATTGGTCGTATTTTAAGATGTCCATAATATTATTTCAAGCTGGGAAGTTCTGTCTGGCGTGTCGTCAGGTTTTCTTCTTTTATCAGTTTGCAACGACGTTTCTTTTTATAAAACACGTTACACATTTCATCATTTGGGTGTTTAAGCTCTCGTAATTTGTATCGTATTTTACGTACATCAGAAATGTGACACTTTTATGTATAAGGAAATCAAAATTCATTTTATTTCTTTACTATTGTTTACTGGAAAGTTTTAAAATGCCACGTTTTATTTTTTGCCCCGGATAAGACAATTCCGTTGTAACACACATTTTCATACTCACCGACATCACTCACCATATCTGGGGCTATGTGTCCTCTATATTTATAACTGCTTCTTTATGCAACGCAAAACGTTGCTAGTTTATAAAATAAACGAAGTTAAAGTCTTAGTAAAATAGCTTATGTTACTTCGAACGTTGCCTCTAAATACCAAGTCTGCTTCTAGTCTTTGAGTTTCGTTGCTCTGAGTGATTTATTTCAAAGGCGCTTTTATAAATCTAAAGATTAGTCGCTGAAGGAGGGCGCCGTAGAGCAGTGACTCAGACGGCCGTGGTGGAGACATTCTATGTCTCTTAGAGTGACAAAGGAGAAAACTAAGATAAACCCTAATCAGAACGTCGGAATAGAAACTGGGTGGCTGAAATAGCAGATGAAACTCTTAAATCGCGGAGAAAAAAACTCATTTAGGGAAGGCACCTGAAGAAAAACAGGTGAGGCCTAGTATATTCACGGTATTGACAACCTGTTCGAGGGATAGAAACAGTACAAAAAGGCCTGTAAGAGGCAGTTTAATACATCCTTGGACAGCTTGATACTGGAAGTGTAGACTACCAGCTTTCGAGACGTCGGTAGCTGTTTTACAGTCGACACAGCGGAAAATCGAAGAAGACTAGAATTTTCAAAAAGACTGCCGTGAGACTCTGCAGTCTGGCAGCTTTGATTTAATTGAACATATCAAGAGCCACTTTCATGTGGCTTGTGACGACGTGACGATTCAATCTAAAAGACAGCGCCTAAGACATGCAGTGACAGGCTAATTTCTACACATTTCTGTCGTGCGCTTACCGTCCAGAGCGTAAACGTAGGGGCCTGGCGTAGTAAAACGTGCGCAAATTAAAGTAAATATTAAGAGAAAGCAAATATAACATAAGGTTTAAATGAGTTCCACCTCAGGGATTACGGATATTCGGCTGTGTAACACCGAGTATTTTAGTCCAGGCATTATCCTAATGAACTAAATGTAGCGGAAGCGCAGCTCCTCTTTAGTTAAGATTTATAAACCCAATGTATTTGTCGTGTAGGCGGCAGTTATGGCTGTCCGAAATTTAAAAATTGACACCGCATTATTTTCCGTGATTATCATTGCTGAGCTGTAAGAATATTCAACAGAACTTGACGTATGTGGTGTGTGCCTCCTGTTCCCTAATCCCCATATGTGGCCCAGTTACACTAATGGAAACATGCAGAGTTTATGACTGTTCTCATTAGGCAAAGGAAATTGCTGGGAGGGTTCTAGGATGCTGAAGGCTCTAACGATCCTCCGTAGTCTATACGGCAGCATTCCGATTAATGTATTTCTGTTTTCTTGTCTGTCTTTCGTCTTTCTTTATATCATTCCTTCCTTCCTTCCTTCCTTCCTTCCTTCCTTCCTTCATATGCAGGGCAAGAACCACAAGATCATTTCTGAATGATGATGGTGTCAGTTAACGATGGACATCTCTTCACGTTCCACAAGTAATTGTCTTTTTAAGGATGAACTTAGTCTTTCCCCATTCCAGGGGACGCGACGGACGTCATGACATGACGTGCTTTTGTTCGTTGCACATTATGTATTAGAGTTAGTGCTGTACATTTGTACCGTCTCACCATAAGTGCCAAAATCCTTTGTCGAGTACGTGGTAAAACATGCTGTACGCTTATTTCAATACTGTGACTTCTCCGCTAAGTAGAGCATCATTATGCACTTCAGTCCTTCTGTGCAACACGTTTAATTCTTTATGAAGAGTACACATTTTAAAATCAATACTGCGAATAATTTAAGGGATGGATCTGTCACGATACTATCCTTTTACAGAGGCCCATCTACGAAATAGAAATAACTTGCCATGTGTTAGAAGTGTTACCTCGTGTAGAAGGGCTTGAGTGGTCCTTACGGATGCCACTTGAGGAAGCCTCATGTCTGAAGGTTATTTCAAAACAGGTTACCTGACTCTAGTGATACTTCTTGCAAAAGTGTGCTAAGAATTTTGCTGTGCAGTAATGTTCCCCATCTTGCTTAAAAGCAATGCGATTTTGCAGGTCCTTTTGAAATTGTAATGGGGGTAATATCAGACGATTGAATATTTTCAGCTGGCACAAAATAAAACAATAATCAACCCGTCAGGTTTGAGATAACAGCGGTGTTGTTGAATTCACACCTTCTGTATATTATGCCCTGTTAGGTGTGAATAATTCTTATCTTTAGAAGGACAGTAGCGCCTTCTTATTCATCTTCAGGGTAATCTGGTATGTACACCGTCCACTCTTCTTGTACTTGTTGACCCGGAAGATGAAGGCACTACGATCTTTTCGAAACGTCGGTAATTACCTGTCAACACAACTAAACATCCCAGGAGAATTTACTTATCAATTAATACAAATGGGCCATTTTTTTTGCTATTAAACGTGTAATGGAACAATACGTTATGATCTGTTTAGAAGGGAAAAGTACATTTTACGAACCAGACTCTTAGCATATCCCGCCGGCAGGTGGCATCCTTACAGACCTGTCACACATCTGGTAAGACGCAGAGTATATCTGTCATCAGTTATACTCCTCCCATTTCTTGTGTGGCTAGACTACGTTCTGGAAAACCGAGGATTCGTGTTTCGCTTCCGGGCGGAAGCCAGGTACTTTCCATTTCTCTAAATGTACAGACCGGCTGTGGGGTCCACCCAGCCCCCTCTTCAATTGACTTCTGTGCTTTTTCTTCTGGATAAAGCGAACGGAACAAGAAAGTGGCAGCGCACCACCGCTAAATACAAAGTTAAGCGTGGATGGAGAAGAGTATATGACTTCATGGCGTGCAGAGGAAATACCTCCATTCCCCCATACACCTTCACAGCGTGCACTGGAACACCGCTATCTATAAACTTGTGAAGGATTACGTATTAAAGACGACTCTGATGATGGTTGCAGAAGTGTGAAACATGATAACCCGAGAATGTTTTGGTAAAATTTTTCGCTGTGAAAGTTTCGGGTTTGATAGTGGAATCCTGCGGGCTGTACCAGTGTTGCAACATAATAAACCTAAATTACCCGAATAATATGAATACTGACATATTCTGCTACATGTATTTTTTTCGATAACTCTGAGTGAAGTATATCTTCAATCACAAATGGATACTGTATGGTCTGGTTACATCTTAATTACAAGCATATAACATAAATGTAAAGAAGTCACACATTTATTTTTCAGTTTCAATCTTTTTACTGTAAATCATTACATATGTAGCTATAAACTTTACATGTGCTTTCTTGTCTTTAGGAATAGAATTTGAAGTGGTTTGTTTTCTGTACCACAACAGATTTATTATCATAATTAACAAAACATTCGTCAAACGAAACTCGCTGTCATTTTACAGTTCCACTGAATTAGTGACTAAAAGATTGTGATGTTAACAAGATAAATATTTCTTGAAATTAAGTTTCAGAATGATCGTCGTTTGACGTGGTAATCATAATTACACGCGAAATTAAAAGGTTTTTGCACGATATTTATAAAATTAATTGACACACACATGTAAAGTAGAAACTACGTTAAGCAGTTGTACACAAATATTAAAGAAAACGGTAGGTGGATATGAAATGTACAAACGTCTCTCAGAATTGTGGCGGAAGCTTTTGTATGTATGACACACCAATGTACGTGTCTTTCTTAACCTGTTCATATTATGTTGCACCAGCTAAACTCTGAACATTATTTGGGCGAAATGTCATAATGAAATACAAAGCAAATGTTACTATACAACCATCAAATTTTCTTGAATCGGCTGAGTGTACAAATTGCATTACAGCTCAAGACATGAAATTTTTAATCCTGCTTCCTCCCTTCTGTTTGTTCGGAAAATATGTTGCTAGGCAAGAAGAACTTCCACAAATTTACGTACATTTTGTCACCATAATGGCATTTCTGTTCAGTGGGTACCCAAGACTGTGTTTACTCGTTGGTAATGCTGACGACTGATCTCCATCTAGAAGCAAGGTCACAATGCGTTGAGCTGTACCTTCACACCTGCATATCATTCCATAGCGTTGGGTAATTAAACAGAACACAGCCTTGTTGTGCAGTTTTTAAACTTTAAGACCGCTTAACCTCTTCAGCTTAAGCGAAAATTCAATGTAACTTTGATTTTTTAACTGTATTTAAATAATTTACTTCTAGCTCATGATTAGTAAATCTGACAGAGATTTACATTAAAGGTGGATGAATTTTAAAAGAATATTTGAAGATGTGTTTGGTATAAATTGCATTAGAACACAGATATCCAGTAATCTTGATATCTGGTTGGCTATAGCTTGTAGACCAGTTACTGTACAGGCTCAGAAGTTCTTCTTGTCTCAGGGAGTGTATTACACTAATGACAATAAACGTACAACTTCTTGAACAGAAATGTATCCCATGTTTAATGTGTATATTAATTACTTTACCCATTTAATTCACTGCACAGCTGTGAAACAAATAATTACCATGATTTTCTGTGTGTTTATGTATTCAGTTACCTTTCATTTATTAATGACTGGAGTAAATTCAGTAAATTTATCACACGAATCCTTACGTAGTAGCTTTCCCTACACAGAATCTTGCACCGTCTCACCGCCATTACTACTGGCAGGCTATTTATTCACTTAGGCTCACTAACTTCTGTGTTCGGACGTGCTTTGTACTTTTCGTTCTCCCTTAACACTTCTCATATTAAGTCCTGCAATTTCCTCATGATAGGATTTGTTCTTCGGTCCAGCCACCGCTTGGGAAGGGATGTCCAGTGTGGGAACACAATGACATAAGTCATTCAAAATGTTTACGGACGAAAAGTTAAAAGAATTTCATATTCACAGTGACTGTATAAAATACGTCAACACCATACTGAAAAGAACTTCCATTCAAAAACGCGACCTTTTGCTTTTATAGATTATTAATTTCTTGTTTCTGTCAAGAAAATTGCACAAAATGTTCTCCTAACAAAGCATAATTAAATTAGTTCCAAGAATGTTTTGTTATTTGGGTCTTAGGGAACAGCACGTAAACCTGTTGTGCGGTTTTTTTCCCCCGACTAATTTATTTTATCCACTGTTATATCAGACGGAACTGGAAACGACATTTTATTGCTCGGGGGCATATATCCGCCATTCTGTAAACTTTTCTTAATATGTGTAAGTCAGAATTAATTGCTACGGTGCCTTAGTTATCATGCTACCGATTCTGTGTGAAATCTTTTCAAATTGCTTGGTACGACTCGGTCTGCCTTGAAAGTACTTTTAGTAGAAGCCTTTCGTACGATATGTCTGGTTAACGAAGAGGCAGATTTTGCATCCGATATACACATTATAAACTGAAGCGCAAGAAGCTGCAGTACAAAAGCTTAAAATTTACAAACGCTCACCAAGAACTTTTGTCAAAGGTTACTGAATTCTTTACATCAGTCAAGGTATCAGGACCTCTAAATGAAGCATAAGCCGTGCAAATATCACGTTAAATATCCTTTCATATAATATTTCTTGTGATTACTTGTCTATTTTTTTCAATTATTTTAAACAATGTGAAGGAAATAATTTGCAAATGGGAACAAGGGTATGTTTCTTTTAGCATATGTTTTCATTTTGCGTGATTTTCACCTTCTGAACCATAATCCTGTACACCTCCCATCTAGAGCAGAGCATTGAATGTACTGAATGAGGTTGTAGATAATTTCTCCAAACTTCTGCTCTTAATTGTTTTAAACTTGCTTCATATCTTAACACTTAACAAATATTATTGTCCTAAGAGTTACAAAATTACTTGTTAAAATAATATTTTTAAGTAATACCAGTAGAACACAATAGTTTGAACTAGGAAATTTATTCATTAACATTTTTTAGGCTTTACACCCTCGCCTTCATATGAGATGATGTAGTCGTGATTAAGGAAATATGTGGCAGATAGTCAACATGAATTAAGAACTTTATACAAGTAAATTGTATTCAGACTCTAATCATTATTAAGTGCAACTCTAAGAATGCAACGCAACAATTGATTGCCACTTCCGCAACATGTTGGAAATAAGCACCATAACTTGTTCTTATATTTTGGGATTCTATGTAACACTACATAATTTTTTCGAAATGTATACCATTTAGGTGGGTTTTAAAAAATTCATTGCCTGAACTTCATTTTTATAACTTAATACTGACCCTGTCTTGGATGTTGTGACCCTTTATTTCATACGTTATTCTATGCATAATTCATACATTACGCTAAAAAACTTTCTATAACAGTAACTGGGAATTGTGCTACAAATTTTAAATTCTTATGTAGGGTAAATATTCTGACAACTCTCGTTTATCACAGCATGTCCGTTCTTTCATCGCATTATCGCAGCCCAATCAGCCGTCAGCCCACACGCCTCGCAGATTTGGGGAGGAAAATTACAAACAGTATTTGTCAGAAGAAATAAGGACGCTGTGTGTTCTGGAGTGCATTAATAGCATGTTATGAGATGCTTAAATATATTAATTTTTATATGAAAGTAATAAACCGGCCTCAAAATTGTAAACAGAGGAATTTTATCGACTTTTTCCCCCCTCTGTTTTATAAGTACGTAATTTGGTGTATTCTGGTGTAATGGAAGGCAAAAAAAAATATTTGTATTCAATGTATAATACATATAAAGTTTCGTTTTGAATATGTGGTGTGTATAGCAGTATCTTAATATAAGTTTCTGGCATCGAATTTGGAATGATACTTAAGTACACCAAAACTCATTTACAAAGATTTGTATATCACTCTTTAGATACGTTAATTCCTGAAAGAACCTGGATTCGTTGTGTTGTTTCAGCTTTCAGCAACGCATGAACTGGTTTTGGTGTATATGTCTGAGTAACTTCATCTGTACTGCCATTTAATTTCGCGGATTTAATCAATTTCAGTTGTTTGAATGCGTGCGAATCATATTAGGCGTATTCAATAAATATTGGCGTTCGTGAAATACGATCAACGTGTTTACAGATCAAGTAATACAAGATTTGCGATGTGTATTGTACTTAACAAATGTACAAACGCTTCCAAACCTCGTTCATTGGTATAAATCGATTGTCACTGCTAACAAGCCAGCCAGCTATTAACATATTGCCATCATCCTTTTAGATATTTTATGTCAATCATACAGCGTTTCAATAGAAGTAATCAGAATTAATTTGATGGGTGCCTTTAGTTTGCTAATGAGAGTGCAGATATGTTGGCTGCAGGTATTAATGCTGATTGAAGCAGTAAGTGAACCATGTGCCCTTCAGTGTCAGATTGATGCTTACAAGTGAGTTTGGCGTCTCCAGGGACCGTCTCAACTCAACATAGTTGTTGCGGGACATTTCCGTTGCATTCCATTCCACTCCGTAGACAGTAAAGTACAATCATCTACGTAAACATGTCGTTAGACTATTTAGACGTACAGAGACGAGCACAAGGCCAGCACAGGTCTGTTAACGAATGTGAAACCCAGGAAACAAAGAATTCCAATTAATACGTTTCATATTATTATGCTTCTGATACGCTGTTTCTAATGTTGCCTTCTTGGCGACTTTGCTAGAAGTTATCCTAATGGAATATTCAAGATTCTTGAAGAAATGCCTTCCGAATTACTGCTTGTAGTATACTTATTGCTCCAAGCAATTTCCATTTCTGTGGACAGGTGAAGAACTTTATAGGCCAGGAGTTTAAAGATCTCACGTGCCTGTTATTCCTGGCGCGGCTTCGGAAAATTAAAATGTAGTTTGGTTTATGAAGAGATGAAAACTAATGGCCATATAGTGCGATATTAAAGAGAAATAGATATGGTAAATATCTTAAGGCATAGGTGTCTGTTCTTCTGGCATTTGCACCGCGTCACTGTGTGAATGGCGACCGACGATACGAGAGAGCGTAGTGACGTCCTAGTAGAATGGAAGAACATGAAACAATTGCGTTGTCTCCAAACGGTGGTTACAGTTTACACAATGACGAGGCGCCTATCCCAGAAGCACAATAGACCTCGGCTACAATCGCAACTTGAAATATGTTTTGAAAAGTGAAACCAGCCATAAGCACTGGAAACAATCGCATGAAAATCTGGACTTTCCAGCATTATGTATGTTTTATTTGGATTCCGCCTGGCAATTTTTAGTGCAAGTCAATCAAAGTTTACTTTTTTATTTCCAGAGACTTGCAGGTTCATCCATTGTAATAAAAAAGGCTTAGTATTCCAGTTGGCAAACGGGCCATAATTTGGATATATGAAATGCGATAGTGTCAGTGACGTTTCTGAAGCTTTATTCTTGATTTCCTTGTAGGCAATTGTTTTGGAGTCTACTTGGCACAAACTGACGGAAGGTGTTTAATCTAGTTTAGTAGACTGAGAAAGGGTGGGTTTTATCTGTGTACACTCAAAGTGCCTCAGTCCAGCCAGACGCGGAGACCTTACACGGTCGAGCAATAGAGTGCGCCGAAGTTGTTTGTCAGAGAGACAAATGGGCGTTAAAACGTTTACAATTGACCTGCAGTTTATATTGCGCGACATACGTTATCAGTGGCTGAGATTTTCGTGGGATCGAAGAACTTAGCAGTTTGAGTTGCATCTTTAAGGTGTACAGTCTACTTCCTAAAGGCCTGCTGTACTCTCTGAACCCCTCCAGGGTATGCTAACCTTCCGGATAATGTTAGTAGTTTTCTCAGTCCCTTCGGTGAAATATGGGAATGTTATATTTAACTTGACATGAAAGATATCTAATCTGTCTACACGCCGGGAATAGTTATACAAATGTGTACGTTATGTTGACATTTTATGTACCTCCACTCCATTAAGCGTAGACGTTATTGGCGTATGTCATGTGAATGGTACTAATATGTGGTGTCATGGTTCCTGTAGCTGTCGTCAATGCTGGAAGAATGTTATTAAAAGTAACGCGCTAATTCAGATATTTTTTTAGGAAGGGCAGATATAAATATTTAATCAACGTTTGTTATGGGAATGAGTGTCATTACCTTGCCGGAGAACCAATAGTGCGTCAAAAAGAGTTAATAGTTCCTGATCGATCACAGTTACAGAACTCACAGCGCCCTGGCCGTAAAGTAAGTGTCGACAGACCATTCACCACCTGACTCTCGACTTGAACAGTCCCAGGCTGCTCTGTTCTGCCCACTCCCTATGCTAAACCCACGACCTGAGTCTCCAATGGTAGTTTCGTACTGCCGAATTGCATTACACGAGTCTTGTCATTAACACTTAATAGATGCCTTTAGGTGTAATCTTCTGGAAGAGACCTTTGTTAATGTAGTGTTTCCAGTTTACATATTATTTAATTCTGTAATCACGTTGGTTACTATATATACGTACATGGTTAATTTTCACCTGTTCTTTATTTTGACCGCAGTGTATTTTGTGTATTCCACACGGTTATCATAATAAACAGCAACTGTTCCCCTTATACAGAATTAAGCAGCTGGTCTTTGTAAAGGAGGGAGTTTGTGCTTACTGTGAGGTAGGAACTGGATTTTTATGCAATATCTGTTTTAGAAAAATTAATTGCTACAAAGGGGTAAAACGTAGAACGTATATAATCATGTCTAATCTCGCGTTGTGGAGGATCACCTTTTACGTATCTTAGTTTTTCGTCATAGAGCTGAAGAGAATTGACGATCTCTTTTCTTTGTTAATTCTATGTTGGAAACTTTCAAACTTGTTAATGGGAACAACAGCAGGGTGTAAAGAAGTTACTTGCTGGGAAGATCTGTGGCAAAGTGTTTGGAAGAATTATTTTTAATTGTGTGCAGTCTGCTTTTTGCACATTTTACTGTCAGAGTTAGCCACATCATTTGGTAAGGGTATGTTGGCTTTATATACCTTTTTCATGTTTCTCGCGTCAAGTGAAATTTTGTACAGCGTCTATATATGCAGCTGCAGTGAGACAGAAGTACAATTTACTGTAGATTTATTCTGCAGTCAGTCTAGTGACAAAGCTGAGTCGGAAAAATGTAAGAGTCTAATCTGAAAATATAGGGTCATTGTTTCACCTGACAGATAACGGTTGCCAACTCCTGTTCGGTCTTTTGTTGCAGCCAGGTCAGCCGACGGCCCACACGTGCGGCCGAATGCAGGCAGGAAGTGGCACATGATAGTTGTCAGATAAAATACAAACCGCACGCTTATGTACTAGTTGCAGTTCTTCCTATAATTACTCACTACATACGCTGAGAAGTACGTAGATGACATATGCTCTGCAACAAATATCCTAGTTGGCCTGCGCTCTCCTTTCCGTTTTGGTTATCCATCAGAATGCAATATTCGTGTAACGGATGAGTCTTGCGCCGTTAAACTGCAATGGTATTTTATCGCATGTTTTTACGCTGACGGTCTGGCTGTAACATAAAGGTACAGTCTTGCCCCGTTGCTAATTCCAGAGCAGTTTAAAGAATGACACTTGCTTCAATTCGTAAATAATTTTTGGTTTCAAATTATTGTTATACTGATTAAAGTTTAAAATTTATGTTTGCGTATACGCCCTTTATCCTCATATATATCTTTCAATTTTCTGTATAATGTTGTGTATGTATGCACATATGTGTATATAATATTATGACCTTATTTAGGTCTCATTTTTGTGGCTGATCATTAAAAAGTTTCGAAATTATAAATTCCGTATGGCATCTTTAGGGCTGAGTGGGTGAGAGGATGGAGACATCAGTATCGCCCTAAACGTGGCACATTTTGTTATTAAAATAGTAAGTGAAAAACAGTACATCGTGAAACTTAAACCACAGCACCAGATTATATTATTTTCCTTAACGGATTATGATAATAATTTGTGTCTTATTCTCTACTTTTTTCTCCTGGCTCTAACAAGGATTAAGAGGACATTCAGAGGAGTGAAGGGAAGAAAGAGGCCTAGAGATTCCTTGTAGCATTGGGAAATAAAGTAAACTTTATCCTACTTTCAGTGTTCCTGAAATGAATGCATGTGATGCTGTAGAATCTGCAAAGAGCGGGGAAGAATGTATTGACGGACACAGTCTTTCTGTGTGGTCTGCTTACATAACGTGCACGAGAATGCAGATGAAGATTAGGAACAATTTCTGTTGATTTGGAAAAAGCAGATAATTAGGCAGTAACGAATTTTAAGAGATGAAAGTGTTCAAGGCATAATGGACACGTTGAATTCGTTTTCTCGGAAGTCATTACAACCTTTATCCACGTGAAGCTACACTGAGTTTCCATACTGCATATTGTGGGAGCTTAATTTTGGATGTTATGCTGACCAGGTTTCTTGCATTGCAAAATCCTTTTATGCGCATAGAGACAGAAATGCCTTGCACATTTTCAAGCTACCGGAGCATCCCAAGTGTGAGCGTATTTTGCCTAAAGTTAGTGTTTTAGTAAAATATTTTGTAACTCCGTCTATCCCGACCAAACGGCTATATATGTCCAAATGATTCCCAGTTATTATAAACTCTAACCTTATAATAGCAGTTACTGGCTTAAGGTACTACTGGGAGTTCATTTGAAGTGGAATGCAAACACACTGCAACCTAAGAGACCGCGGCATGAGTTACAGGCTGCCAGTCTTATTGCCATACATATGGTTATACTGCATCATCTCACTACACCCATTTGACCCGTGCATAAAGAGGATTTTCATATGTACTTTGTAACAGCCGTGAACTGTCCTTCTTGGTTCTTGAATACAAGTACGGTGAAACGCAGAGGGTTTTCACTGTGAATCAAATTGTTTTGTTTCTGAAATGCAATACGGTGTGATACAGAAGGCTTTTTATTTTGGCAACCCATATAAGAAATAAATAATACATTTTTTCACAATGTCTTCTCGGCATAGTAAATTCAGAAACGTACATTGGACAAATTTTCGCATCATGTTTTTAAAATTTAAGTTCTGTGGATTATAGTTAGGGGTTCTTTGAGCAAGACCGGTGCAACTATCCATACAATCGATAATTTAGTGTCCATCTAACGTAGCATTTTTTAGGACCCAGTAGTTCGTTATCTTTTGTGGCCTGCTTCTTCGTCTGATCTGATGCGATGTAATTATTTGCTGTGGGCTGGTCTGTGTGACAACCATGTATGTACAGTCCACAAACACAAGGCGAAATTTAAGTAACCATTAGGCGCGCAATATCAGCAATTTCTAGACAAGAAGTTACAGCGGTGCTCAATAATTCTTTCATCATTTTTCAAGGCTATCTGAAGGAGGTCATTTCTAACGCCTCTGTCACATGCGGTAAGTTGTATTATACAATACAGGTTGTTAATATAGGCTGTGTGAACGGTTTCCACTTGCAGTTGTGCGCTCTGTGTTATACGATACCTGTACAGATTTATATTGTTCAGTACAATAACGGAGGAAATAAATACTGCACTCAGTTTTTCATATTTTAAGAATATTTAACCAACGCATATTCTTGGGATTTGATAATTGTCGTTTATTACTGATAGTTATAATTAGTGTATAAGTTATTAATACCGGCTTATATCCGCCATCTTGTTGCGGCACCCTCTGACACATGCCGTTTGCTTCCGCACAAGTAGACGCTTTAATTTTGAAACTAGTCGAAAATATTTGGTGGGAGAAGGACGAATGCGTTTGTACTTCGTACTTCAATACGTTTCCTATGAGTAACTTACTGGTCGTGGCATAAATTTCATACAGCAGATTAACCCAAGAAAAAGGGTTTTCTGAGAAACCTAAAGTTGAACCACATGCATAGAAATCGTCTAAATACGGATTACGTAATAACGTGAGGAGTCCCAAATTAGCAGGTACTGTCACAAGACGATTCTGAAGTCTCCTGAATGCAATTCTTCCGGCTGTTTGTGTTGTCTTGACTCTGATTCAGAACACTGGTTTACTTCTTCTAGAAATACGATTTTCATCCAATTTCGTACTACAATATGAACAGGTATGTGTGTGTGTGTGTGTGTGTGTGTGTGTATACATACGCGCGCACACGCACACACACACACACACACAAACACACACATGTATACTTTTATACCTGTATGGAGCGTACAGGACATTTCAAACCTTCTTTCTGGTGCAGTCCAAACCGTCTTATCGCTCTGGTTTTCCGTGCCATATTTGATCACCTTTGTGGGCATTGAGCCTTATATGTGTTTCTTGCAATAAATTTCATTAACACGCATGATTCTGATTGGCATTTATAAAAGGACGAAAATCACATGGATACAATCACTTGAACGTGTAATTAGTAACATGTGTATTACAGAAAAGTAAATTAAATACAAGAATGACAATTAAGCATGTTGTGCATATCCATACTTAATTTAAGACAGCCTCATTTCCTTTCAAAAGTCTGCTATGTTAAAATTGGACTATGGGAGAAGTCTTGTGATGGTCCTTCTGATAGCAGAGAACATCTATGCACATTCTGTGAATTATTATGTCCATTATACTGGCTTACAACAGTTTCAAAATTTGAACTATAAAGAAAACCATTCACAATCATTAACTTGAATGTCTTTTGACAAGCAAGGTATTGTAATGTAGGCGTACAAGTTCTATAAAATATTATTACCGGTTTTAGGAAAAATCGTGATTGAATTGCAAGACCGCAATATACATTATTCACTGTGCTAGCTGTTTTTTTCTGACTGTACCCACGTGTTGTATTACTTCGTCTTGAAGTTGTTAGGCCTTAACGAAATTATGGCAAATTAAATTTGGCATAACTTCCCCATATTTTAGTATTTTGCTCATTGTCAATTATAATATGTACTGGCGAAATGTTCTAAAAGCTACATATTTATTTAAGTACCTTCTACCTACCCCGGTCCTATCTAGTCCCTAGCGAATTTAACCATCTTCCTTATCGCTCCATGGAATCAACTGATCTGGTACACAAATGTTCAACAGCGTGGCATGTATATATTAATCACAACTATAATATTTATATGTTTATTAAAAATTAAATTTGAGCGAGCTTTTAACAGATTACGGATGGTTTTTGTACACGGAGTTCTTTATCTCGTATTACTACAGTAATTTTAACACCCATAAATGGTAACTTTCCTCTTTTCGTCAGGGATTTTAGTACTTTAAATACGCCTTAAGGAAGACGGCGTTAGAACCCATTACCATCATGACTAGTTTATCCTTTCTTGAATCCATTGCACAGAATTGCAGAATAAATGGTCGTGGTACTCCATTTAGTACTTTATTGTACGTATTTTCTGGAAGTTGTATCTTATTTTATCTTTATTTTGGAAGCTATGTAGTCTAGAAGCCACTGTAAAAATGTATTGCCACATGGATAGGCATACTTTAGGCTATGTACAACACTTACAACCTGTCTTACACGATTATTTTTAAGATCTAATTAGTAAATTTTAAAACGAAAATTATAACAATAAATAACAAACCCCATGTAGTCGTGTCCTAATTTTACGGCAAAATTTACGTTCACTGCGTCTTCTTGCTCATGAATTTTTTTCGTGCTGAAACTCTTCGACGCAAATCCTGAACAGATATCCCAAAAATTCCTCAAGTCCTGGAAATATTTCTTCGTCGTCTGTAACATTCAATGTCTTCTGATATTCCATGCCCATATAAAGATTTATTTCTTGTTTAAGTAGTCTTATTTTAAGTTGGTAACTTTTCACTTGACTAGTAATGTAATTCCAGTATATTTCCTACATTCTGAACGTTAACACTGAACACATGTGACATACAAACGTTGCCGAGGTCGGTCCTGATTTAGTTAGTCGACGAACGTAGAATGATGGATGGAAACTTGTGGTCTTGCAGCTATCTTGCAATGTGGGAGCCCAGTATCAGCAGTAGAAGATGGAGAGACGAAACTAATCGCGTTGATGCATTCTGTGACGTAACTGAAACACAGTAAGTCATGAATTAATGTTCATGTATATGAAGATACACTGATTTCTTAGTTACAATTTTGGATCCTAAGACATTCAGTTCGAAATAGAGGAGAGTGGGAGATTTCTAAGTGGAATAAAATTACGTAATATTATCTTGGTGCAAAGTTTATTTAGATGCGATTTAAGTAGATTCAAGTATTCTTGGATGTTATTCCGTGTCGACTGGTAAATATTTACCGGTGTTTTGAAACAACGTGGCACATTCGCGTTTAGCGTCAAGCATCTTGGACATTCTCGAAATGCCTCAGCCTGAACGTGTCAGAGCGGCATGGCGCGTCCTCGGGTTGCGGATGGAGGAACGGCCTCCAGGTATGGAGGGTAGCTGCGAATACATTGAATAAGCAGTCACGGACAGCCGACAAGGGGTGGTCCTCCAGCTTGGGGGTTGGGCGAGGTGCTAACAACTCCTCACCGTAAAAAATTATGATGTTACGAAACAGCCTACAAAGCCTCGGACCTGGACCGATTCTTTAATGGCTTGAAACAAGGAGATGCTCTGTCGCCATTGCTTTTCAACTTTGCTTTAGATTATGCCATTAGGAGGGTTCAGGCAAACCAGGAGGGCTTGAAATTGAATGGTACACATCAGCTTCTGGTTTATGCTGATGATGTTAATATATTGGGCGGAAGCGTACATAGCATAAAGAAAAATGCAGAAGATTTAATTATTGCTAGTAAGGAGATTGGTCTAGAAGTAAATGCTGAGAAAACTAAGTACATGGTCATGTCTCGAAATCAGAATGCAGGACACAATCACAACATAAATATAGATAATAAATCCTTTGAAAGGGTGGAAGAATTCAAATATTTGGGAGCAACCCTAACGAATCGAAACTCCATTCATGAAGAAATTAAGAGCAGATTGAAGTCGGGGAATGCTTGCTATCATTCGGTGCAGAATCTTTTGTCTTCCAAGTTGCTATTCAAAAACACAAAGATTAGGGTATACAGAACTATAATTTTACCTGTTGTTCTGTATGGATGCGAAACTTGGTCTCTCACACTGAGGGAGGAACAAAGACTGAGGGTGTTCGAGAATAGGGTGCTGAGGAGGATATTTGGGCCTAAGAGGGACGAGGCGACAGGGGAGTGGAGAAGACTACATAACGAGGAACTTAATGACCTGTACTCATCACCAAATATTATTCGGGTAATCAAATCGAGAAGACTGAGATGGGCTGGGCATGTGGCACGTATGGGGGAGGAGAGAGGTGCATACCGGATTTTGGTGGGGAGACCCGAGGGAAGGCGACCACTTGGGAGACCCAGGCGTAGATGGAAGGATAATATTAAGATGGATATTCGGGAAGTGGGATGGGAGGACATGAACTGGATTGATCTGGCTCAGGATAGGGACAGGTGGCGGGCTCTTGTAAATGCGGTAATGAACCTTCGGGTTCCATAAAATGCGGGGAATTTCTTGACTAGCTGAGAAACTGTTAGCTTCTCAAGAAGGCCTCTGCTCCATGGAGTTAGTTAGTTAGTTAGAACGTGTCAGAGCGTACAGCGCGGACTGACTGGGGCATAATGCATGGTAAATCGTTAAGCACGGGCAGTGAAGCGGTCGTGGCCTAATCTTATACAAAGGAACAAACACATGTATCATAATGAGGAAAACTGTGTTGGGATACCGTTAGATTATGACGATAGTGCGTTAAACAATATTCACAAATTATTGAATTATTACAACAAAATGAAGACGTTCTTAAAAACAGTAATTATTAGTAAGTTACGGTTGTATTTTAGGGGGGGGGTGGGGTGGTTACATTCAGGAATAAGTAAAAATCAATTAAGTGCCAGTTTGCGTCTCTTATCTCAGAAGCGGGAGATAAATTACAGCTGTCTTTTTATGGGTGTAGAACTTCACCTCTTACTCCTACTGAGAACCACAGAACATGGTACTTGAAAGCTAAGAGCTGAGTGGAAAAATTAGGTATTTTGTAGGGGAGTAAAAGCCGTGTTAAAACACTCTGTAATATGGACTTTAGCAATTTGTGTTTATTTCCTATGGTTTATTTTACGACGACTTCAGTAGCTTACATTATATTGCTTGGAGCTGTAGGAATGTTAATGACAACAGAATTGGAAATGAAGTTAAAGGAAACATAATTATAAGTATTAGGTAATTTATGTGGAAGAAATTGGGAAAACCACGAAAAACTCCAGGTTAGGCCGGCTCCGTACGGAGATTGCAGCCAGATAAATTCCAAAACGAAACCAGATTGTTAAGTATTCGGCCACGTCCTTCGGTTCTACAGTTCGGTCGTGATTGGTTGTATATTATACTGTATTGGCTATTTGAGCTGATTGTAAAAGTGACGTAGTTACAGATACCGTAGAATATCTGGATCATGCTGCCACATAGCCAATATCTGGAGATACTGCAAGAAATAATATCTTATACTCGTATAATGTGCATGGTTAATTAGTGATGTAGCTAGTCTTGGGATTACGGCAGTATGTTGATTAAATCAGAGGTGTCATACCAAAGGGGGTTTCCCGCGACCTGGTCTGTTGCTGGGCTTGTAACCTTATGTATTTACTTGTAAGGCACGGTAATAGATCATTGAACTACTGTACTCAATATTTGCTGCAAGCCAGAAATTCAAACTATTTCTTCTTAATAAATGTCTTTACCCTATACCTCATTATCCTGATTCTGTCTGTAAGCTTATAAATAACCCGTCACGGTTTGTACGAGCGGGCGTCATTGATAGTACTGTATTTGCATCCTGAAAAGTAAGAATGGAAGAGAATGTTCAATACTGCGCCACAATGTTGGGTTTCAGTGGCTGAAAATAGTTCGGTCAGAATATAAAATTCTTCCTGTTCCAGAATGGAGATGTGACCTGAAGAAGGTATGTGAAAAACTTAGTTTTATAAACCCCGTTCAGCTTTGATTTCAGTGTGCGGTAATGAAATAGGCAAGATCCACAATAATATGAATTTCTGGACAGTAGAATGAGACGAAAAACGGGCGTGAAAGGTGTTCTGGTCTTCTTTATCAGACTGCAGTTCCATTGAGCAGGTTTGGGACGCAATACACAGCAGTGTCAGAAGTAATGAGACTGCAGAAGCATCAAGTGCACTAATCGTTGGAAATGACGCCAGTCAGGTAGAAACGGTTGAGCACTGATAGTCATTAGTTCACTAACTGATGTAACTAATTCGCTACCTGTCGGGACTTCAGTGCTTTCAGCTTCAAAAGTATACTGAGGCACTTCACGTTAAACTGAAAGCAGTAGTTTTTCCTTTTAGACGCTTTCGCGAAATTGTGAAAGGCGATCATTAGCATTGTCATGTCCGTCTATCCGCATGGAACAACTCGGCTCCCAGTGGACTGATTTTCATAAAATTTGATATTTTAGGATCTATCGAAAATCTGTGGACAAAATTCAATTCTGATTAAAATCTGATAAGAAGAACGGGCACATTACGTGAAGATCTACGTACCTTTATAATAGTACGTCGTTGAGTCCTTCTTAGAATGAGAAATATTTCAGACAAAAATGTAGAGAAAATCAAAACACACATTTTATGTTGAATAAGTTCTTTCCCCCCCCCCAAAATCTTGCTGTTTGTGAGATAGTGTGGAAAAATGTTGCAGAGCCAGACAGGCCAAAGATGGCAGTATAATAGGACGCATGCGCTTAGCATGCCGGATTAAGGCAAAAATACAGACACACAAACTGTTTAATACTTATTGCTTTTCCGTGGCAACAACGGTTAGGGCTGTTTACTGAAAAAACGCTTCCCCACACGGAAATTTAAATGTCGTGGACGTTGTTCTGCGTCATTATTAATTAATTTCTTTCATACTAGAGTTTATCTCACTTTCTAAACTGCCTTTGTTAAATACTGTGTAGAATAGTAAAATGAAAGTGAAAAACAGGTTGAAAAGATAAGAACGGAGGCACACGTGGCCTAGTTTGAAGTAAATAAGACTGCGCGTACAATGCTGCGTCAGGGGGGCTACGGTGGCCTGTTTTAAGGTACCACCCTCTTTTGTGAAGAGTCGAGAAGAATCTCAGACTTTGGGCCGAGAACTGAACAGGCCCTTCCAAAATACGAAGCAGGATGGCTGGCGACTCTGTCCCTGCGTAACACTTCTCGCCTTGTCCTTGTTGTCTTTACTCGTAGCTGAGAGATATTCGGAATGTGGACGTGCTCGTCGGAATACTCGCTAAGCTGGCCAAGAAACCGTCTGCTTTTATGGACCTCGAGGGTTTATTACCATGTTCACAGTAGCCCACCACAGATCCCTATCCTGCGTCAGATGGATTCGATCCAAATCCAACCCCCTGAATATTTATATTAATGTTTTCCTTCCATCTGTGCCCGTGTTTCTAAAATAGTATTTACCCGGCATTTTTTCGGATAAAGTATTGCATGCATTAATTAATTTTCCCATACATATTAATCATTTTTATTTTTATTACTGTAATAACATTTACTGATGATTACAAAGTGTGAAGATCTTCCCCATGATATTTCCTCCAGGTTCTCTGGCTTCCTGTCTGTCAGGTGCGAATGCCCTCCTCAGCACCCTGTTCCCAAAGAATGCCCCCTTCTGTTGTTAAGAACAAGGCGCTGGTTTATTTAAATTTTGTTTCCGAGCCTACATTTCGGATATAAAGAAAAGTTGAACCTACTTGATTGTAATTTTCGAGTAAGTTTATTAATTCTAAAACTGAGTGGCTTCCAACGAAACAGACTAATAAAGTTTTGGACAAACTTCAAAGCTTCTCTAATAGTGATGTTAATGTGGTGAAATTAAGGAAAACAATTCACTCAAATCATAAACACTTAATGGGACGTTTTCCATCGTCAACACAATTAAAAAACACAGTTAAAAATCACTGCAATTCGGAATAAACTTCTTCCGAAACGCAGAGATTTTCAACTCTGTTTTTTTTTAACTGTGTTGACGACAGAACAAGTCTTATTAAGCGTTTGTAATTTGAGTGAAGTTAAGCCATCGTCAAGAACTGTCATGATGCAGTGAAAACAAATCACGTTCACCTCGCCTGCTGTCCGTATAGCCATAGAAAGTAAATCTGATATTAATGAATTTAATTCCAGCCTCTTATTCTTCTCCTAATCATGTGGGATCTCATAAACGAATACTTCCAAGAAACATATTTTTCTCCTCCTCATATGGACACGGTGAACATTACAAAAATTCCGAGAAATAATTGGAGAACTTTATAATAACTTGTGTTTTGTATTTACGCCGCTGAAGGAAGGTTGTGATTACCTGTTTAAATGTTTTCAGTGAGGGATTTTATGTAAGAAGTATTTAAAAATTGGACATTATTCTTCACAGCAATTCTAAATCTGCATTACAAAGTCCAATTAATTTTTGTTGTTTGGAGAAGCAAGCCCTTGTGATGATCATGCTATGGGCAAAATTGAGGCAGTATTTAATGCTAAATCAGATACTACAAATACAAACACTCGTGCCTTAAACTGGTAAGTGTCAGGTTTCTTGATAAATAGGTGAGATTTATTAAAAGTGTGAAGATAACAAGATTCAGTACTCATGCAAAATTTGTGTGTTTCTTAGTATAAAGGCTAACAGTAAGCACTGCGGCCAAAATGTGAATGCAGAATGTTGGAAAGTGAGGGAGCTGAATGTATTTTTAAGAAAGACCGCTGTCCTCTATAATGTTTATATCAGTGATATGATAATATGAGGAAGAAATTAATTTTAATTGAGGTTTGAGGTTGTCGTGACGGCGCCTGTGAATATTACTGTCTTCTCTAATAAGACTTCGGTACGTTTTTAGCAAATTATATGACGTCACACTACAGAAAATAAAAGTCTTCAAATTTTCATCCTTCCGCAACAAAACTATTGTGGACAATACATAGAATTCTAATAGCGTTATCTGGTAAATAAGTGTATACCTGTACGTAATTTGGATAGGCCTCTTCCAAATTGTGTCAGACCTATTCAAAGCTAAAGCAGGGGTATTCCAAAACACATTGTGTCTGAGTTTGTCCATGTTGTTTATGTATTGTTCCCTGTTGACATTTCTGCCCATCAAAAATTCACATATAATTGATATCTATGATACGTGATGTGACGAGAAAGGAGTTTATAAAGTTATCCACATTTTCTTGTGCTGTATATATTTACGTAGCCTTTATAAACAAGTAATAACAACAGTTCTGACAGCATCAATTATTGCACGCGTTCCCTCACACTTTCAGCTGCACGTGACCAATCGCGCCTTCAGCAGCACGTGTTTCGTGAAGTTCATTTCTGTCCTCAGCTGGAGCCAGTACTAAGATTATCAGACGCGGGTCGTCGGCGGTTAGTAATAATTCCAAGATATTGCGAAGGTTAATTGTGACCAGGAAGTTTATGGGCCTGCTGGCGAAATTAAAGCGACCCGAACGAGATATATTTCCTGTCGCCCTTCCCTTCCCCTCCCCAGCGCCTGGTACCATCATATCGCGTTACTAATCGGGACTTCAGCTTCTCCTGCTAAACTGAAATTTAAATTTATGCGCCAACGTATTGAAACTGAGAGAGAGACGGGAGTAATTGAAAATATTACTCTTTTACGTAAATTAAAAAAGTTTTTTGATCCACAAAATGTATAATTGGCGTCGGAAATCCCTCCACCCTTATCCTTTTCCTGTCCTCTTCCCGCGTTTGCTGTCTCACTACTTTGGCTGGCGCCTCCCCGCTGTGTAGGAGAACTTAGGGGAAACGGAAGTTCCTGAGAGGCAATATTTTTAGTGTTAAAAGTGAGGTCGAGTCCGTCTACCCACTCCACTGGCCACTGCTGTCTACTTTAAGGCTGCAGAATACCATTTGAAAGAGAATTCCGTTGTAAGTAAAAGTAAAAAAGAAACGTACACTTAGAGCCCTGAAAGGGCCCTAATCCTTTAAAAAGATTGCGTTCTGCGAAGGATATGCACCAAGATATATTGGAATATATTACATCATTTACTAAATTACGTACTTTCAGGTTTAGGTAGCAGACTGATTTAGGATCGACAAATTTATCGTTAAGTCTGTCATGGAATGTACAACTTCATCGCATTATAACATGGAACGAGACCAAGCTTCGGCCTTATTTCTGATGGATCTGAATGCATCACCCAGTCGCGTAAGATACGAACGTTAAGGGGATGGTAGGAAAGGTAACATAATTTATGATAAATACTGGTCATAAAAATAGATTTTTTATTCTGTGTCATTATTGTTAGACACACTGTAATGAGAACGTTATGCATCATGAATTTTGGTGGTAACGTATTTGCTTATTAAGCAGTGCAACAATTTTCACATGAAATGTTTCAGTATGTGATGACAGGAAGCATAGGCAATTTTGTTCGGAGAGCACATTGCAGTATACTGCAGCTTGCTAAGATGGGTCGATTGATACTGGGGCCCCTTGCAGTGTACAGGCAAATATTTAGCGACAGACCGAGTGTGAATTAGACAGGCTGCAGCAGGAAGCGGTTGCAGCGTATTTGAAGGCTCCAGCTGTAAGTGCGAACGAAGCTATGTATGTACATTTGCATCTCTGTATTTGTGTAATGTTTTTATGTAGGCCCGTGCATATATATGTACTTTAAACGTACATAAAGCATTGATGTTCTACAGTGTGTAGAATGTAATACTCTTGTCTCATGCATGATGCGATACTCTAGCCGAATTGTTATGTGAATTTACTGACGGTAATTGCCGATACAATGTAAACATGTCGTGCCTGTGAGATATGGTACGAGCTTTGCCACAGGCGTGGTTTCAGGTTCACGCATGAAAACTCTGAAAAAAAAAAGTGCTGATAGCTGTAACGAAAATCACGCCTTGTGCAACTATAGCAACTTTAGCAAGAAACATTTTCGGATATTCTACACGTCAGCGTCTTAAATTAGTAACGAGACCCATGAATTCTTTATGGTATATCGAACTTTCCTCATTGGCTGCAAAAACTTCCCCTTCAGCCTCTCCTCGCCACTGCATTCGCCCTTTGTAATCGCAGCCGGGTTGACTAGGGATTTCTGGAATATTAGAGCCCGAAGAAAAGGCTTTACAAAGAAATGAGTGTAGCTGAACTTTTAAAGATTTCACCGCTATTGGTGTGGCTATTTTCACGCACGCACGCACGCACACACAGTATCCCATCGTACCATCGTACTATTGAAGTCTGCTGAAAATCTGGTAATATTCAAGGCGTACAGTACTTCAGAGTCACAGTCTAACCACAGAAAATACGTTTCTGCTGTGATTTGTGCTGTTCTTACTTTAAGTGATGTACCTGTTTTCACGCTAGGTAGGGTTATGTAAACTTACTTTAAGTGATGTACCTGTTTTGATGCTAGGTAGGGTTATGTAAACTTACTTTAAGTGATGTACCTGTTTTCACGCTAGGTAGGGATATGTAAACTTACGAAGGTTCTCAGTTGGTTTTACGTAAACCAACTGAGAATTTTAGCAAGGTTTCTCTTTCAGTAGGTCAAGAAGATATAGCAGGCCACGACAAACACACTTAATTTCACAGTCTATATTCATACCATTCGGAAAATAAAGATGTCTACAGCATTGTTACACAACAACTTAAGAAAAACTTGCATTTTAAGGGCGTCTTTTTTTTCACATTTTGCGACTTCGGAGTAAAGCAGAAACTTTGCAACATGTTATTTGATTATATCGAGTAGGATATCTGCTATGTTAACGTGGGTCTAAATGTTGCCTGGTAACATTTTAATGCTCCAGTAATTACCAATATAAGTACGCCCGTAATTACCAAGATCTGTACAAGAGTAATTACCAAGATCACTACACTTACCTCTCAACGGCCACAATAAATTTAATTTCTTCATACACACACACACACACACACACAAGCATATGCAAGTGTAAATTAAAATTGATTTTTCACACAATCAAGGAAAATTGTAACAACCAGCTGCACCGTAGTTTTTATTCCATATGGTATAGAGTTTTGGGTAGAGGAATTATACATCATAAATTCAGTCTTGTGAATTATGTAGTCTACACAACTTTTAACGCAACTGAAATTAATATTAATCTCCTTTCCTGTGTCTACACTAACAAACTCTGACAGTACAAAAGAATGAGTACATTTAGCTGTTCACTGATAATGAAATTCTACAGAATTCAATCGAAAGAATGCAAGCGATTTGTGTCAGCAGACGTTTCTAATGAATTATGCAGTATTATTCGAAACTTTGCAAAGAAGTCTCCATTATTTCTTAAACTGATCGTAAGTATGATTTACGCAGAGCCAGATACTACAGTATATTCTTTTTGAAAGTAATTTCAACTTTTCGAAGAAATTTTCGTTTTAATATCTTTGCATAATAAATCGCAATGTGGTATCAGAAGTGCTAATAACAAATTCAGTCATTGGTTTCGTCCGTAAGCGCCCATTCACCTCTAATTGTAAATGCCCACAGCCGTGTAAACCATTGTAATTTTATCCTCAAAACTACTTCTAGGTCTACACGTTTTCCTTCGGGTTCAGTCTCCTCTGCTCTGAATGCATGCTTTTTATGTGCGATCCGACCCGCGTGCCTATCCCATCTTAATTTTTTCGATTTTATTGTGCTGGCAGTGCCAAGTTACAAGACCTGTCAGTGTGTTGCGTAGCGTCCTGCAGTTTTACACTAAACATGTAGCGCGAAAACTGCAAACCTCATGCTTAAGACTGTGGTAAAACCGCAGCTTTCGATAAAGCGGGTAATCCACATTGTTGTAGTTCTGTTCATCCATTCTTGTGCATCCATTTTGGTATGCAGGTGAAGGGCAGTGGCTCAGCCGTGATGGCTAGTGTCAAGACTTGGTAGCAGGATGGATGGTAATTTGATGTGCTATTAAACATACGCTTGTTAATTCCAGTGGCCACGCGGTCTAAGGCGTGGGTTTGCGGCCGTTCGCTTGCTAGGATTGCGGGTTCGAATCCCGTGAAGGATATGGATGTCTGTCTTTTGTGAGTGTTGTGTGTTGTCAGGTAAAGGTCTCTGCCTCGGTCTGATCACTCATCCAGAGGAGTCCTCTCGATTGTGGTGTGCCTGAATGTGATCGTTAAGCCGCGATAATGAGGCGGCCCTGGCCCACTAGGGGTTGTTGCGCCATTGTAAAAAAATAATTAAACGTTCGCTTGGGTGCAACATTAACATTACTCGCGTTTGTGGTTTTAAGTGTTACATATGAAATTGTGTCATGACACGTCATGTTATTTCCTTTTAAATTAAGTGTTGAATGAAGAATAATTCAGAGTTGTATCTTGCTACCAACAAATTCTGATGTCATTTTAAAAATTAGCGTTATTGTTTGTGAAGTTATTGAAGCACGAAGGTCAGTTTAATGAATAACATGCAGGTATACCGAGTCTTAAAGGCGGATGATGAATGAGGCCGAAGCAGTGGTTCGTACATCCCACGCCGCTGGTAGTTAAGGGAAGCCATCAACCGCTTTCAGTACTTAGGTAGGACATGGTTACTGGCATTAACAAAGAGTCTGTTAAGGATACGTGCTGTAACAGTAAAGTTGCATTGTTTCTGTACGGTTTGTGTGTAAGAAAATTCCCGATGAATAACGAAAGGGTCCTCATAAGGGTCCTTCTCCTTTAAGCATTGACGCTCCCTGTTTAGAGGTATCTCCGGCTTCCCATGAACATGTGCTAGCCTTGTCTGTCCATCCGTGGCAATTGAATGAAGTTCGTATTCTTTGGTTGTGAATCAATACTTTCCCAAACCGCCCTCGTCAGAAAAAAAAAGTTTACTGCTTCCGCAGAGCTGCCTCTTTTATTGAAAACGATTCGCATTAATCTCTGTTGAAGCTTCAAATCTTCTGCGATATTAAGCTTTGTGGATTGGTAAATAGTCACCGACGTTTCGAACAACGGTAGTGCTGTCATCTTCACTCTTTTTGGATCAACTGACCGTGAAAGTAAAGGCACTAGTAACCTTCGAAAATCTGGTAAATACCAGTTTTCACGGTTGTAGGAGTTTTCAGCAACAACGCTATGCCAGTTTCAGATCTGGCGTACTCTACGTTACTTAACTGCAACATTAGAGCGGAAACTCCCACATTAAGAATTTTCTCTGCAGCGCAACGTTTAAGTGAATGATAAGTTTGTACCCTTCTGAAATTAACGATGTGTACAGTGAACTGCGTTCACAGTCGACTGTATTTATTGTTTCTAGAATACAGAAGAGAAATCTTATATAAATGCAACGGAATACCACCACTGGGTGATACTGAGGGCGGATTTCTAAAGGAATATAAGGTTCACTCCACGGAATTACGGAATTAGGGCTCTTCAAAGAAATGCGGACACTTTTGTTCTTAATGTCTTCCGAAAGTGCTACTTTTCTTATGTCAGTGTTTTAAAGTAAAAAGACTTCCTTTGTCAAGTATTTCATTTTTCGAAAATATATGCATGATTTTAACGTTTTTTATATTATGTTTAGTATTTTGCAGTGGGTAACATTCATCTGGAAATTGGGACACGCTAATGAATAAAGTACAGCTTTTAGTAGCGCAACTTAAAAATATTTACAGCATATGTCTAATTAGTAACGACTTGAAATGTAAACGCAGAGAAACACAAAGACGGTTATGTATTCAATTCTGTTTACACCCTTCTAGCACAGGTACAGAGTAACACGTGCCGTCCGTAATTTTACTGTAATGGTGGCTGGATACAAGAATAGGATGCGGTAGTAAGGTGTGTGTATAAAAGTAGCGATACAATAAATGCACAGTGTTTTCAAATGTATGCATACACATATATATATATATAATACGATAAAAATAACATCACATATAACATAATATACCATATAGTGTAATTGCACGACGCAGAGTCCTTCTTGCGAAGCTTGTAGTTTCTTAGCTACCCAGAAAGCTGTCCACATTGTATGGAACCCCAATTTCCTCACCGTGTGCAAAACAGCAAGCAAGTTGGCCTTAATACGTTTGTGAATTCATTTTTAAGTAAATGTGGCGGTCGAGTGAAAATAAAGGCAACTGCTACAACATTTAAGCTTGGAAATTAAATTAAAATTCCAGGAAAAGATAGTACTTGTAACGAACTTTACATTTTAATTTTGAACCTTGAGGGAAAACTGAAATAATTTAGGAGTACTCCCGCAAAACATTTATTTCTACGATACGCTTGTACCACTTTACACTACATAATATCGTGCATCAGAAATTTGAACATCCTACGCTCAACAGAGCTTTTGGTGATAGCAATTGGATTCCTAACGCATTTTTTCTGTAATAAATTCTGCTTATTTTGTTCCTGTGAGAGAGATTGAGTGAATGTGAAAGATATTGATCTTTGCTGTGTGAAAATTTGTTCTTAAGGAGAGTACCTCACATAATTCCTACTGTCGTCGTACTGTGTTCTTACCGTGATATGTAATGTAACTTTCTAACTTTTAACTTCCTCCGTTTTCCACGGCTTACAGTGTAACCCGTTTCTGGATGAGTCGTCATTAAGGTATGGGCTCTGTTATCGACATTTCAGTATTTTTTTACTACATTTTCACGGTGGAAGTTTGCACCGGCATGTATGCCGTAACAAGGGCAATATCAGCACTGAACGTCCATTAGATCTCCAGCCTGTGCCCCATGTGATGTTAGACGCCGTGCAGAAATGTAATGTACAGTGCAATGGTAATGGCGTCGGAAAATACGTTAACGCGTTTGTTCACTTCAGTTCATATCCACCTAGCTCTGTTTACTAGAAGTTCTTAATTATACACAGTACAATAACATAACGCCTTGATGTGCACTTTCTACAAGTTGTTTGTGATAGGCAGGCGCGTATTTACAGCGGAAAATTGTGCATGCGACGCAAGTTAGTGTGTCCATATAATTCTAAATGTTGTAACTATGATCTAACTAAGGATGTTCCATGAACAATTTCCGACCTCTGAAGTTGATATCTATAAGTGTTAAGAAGTTGACTGACTTCCTTGAACGGAAGCAGAAAGAAATGCCTACCCGGTCGAGTTCGATAAACAAAGAATACCCTTTAGAAGTGCTGTAATATCACTTCCAGATACGAGGCAGTGTGCAGAGGGTATGTGCAAATATTACGAGTGTAAGCGAAATGTGAGCTGCCAGTAGCTGTGTTGCTGAAGATTCAAGTCTCCTGTGATGTTACACTATATTGATTGGTAAACGGTTACGGACGTTTCGGCAGATCTTAGTGCCTTAATCTTCGCAGTAAAGCAGTCCAAGCAGAAATTTATTGTTGGACTACACGATTTTGAAGATGAAGGCACTGTGACCTTTCGAAGTGCCAGTGGACATTGTGTAACATATCGGAAGATTTGAATGATCGTGAAGGCGTGTCAAGCTCAGGAAAGCACGTGGCTGATTGTTTGATCATGTACCGCTGACAGTGGTAGGTATGTCGATCCATTCGAACCGACTTTGTGAGCTTCGGTCTGGAAGTAGAATATGTGTGTTCACTTTACATAAACACAATGCGAGTTATATCAAACTCATGTGTATATGTATGAATTATGTATTTAGTTTTAATTAAATGTGAACACTAATGTGATGAAACTAATTATTTCGGTGTTACTAAGCAACTCGAAACGAGGTTACAGTTAAACACTGCATATAAATTTGTGTGGTACGAACTTTTTATGGGAAAGAGGTTACCTGTTTATCGACGCCGGAGTAGGAATTTGATGTTCTTATGGATATTAAGCAAAAAGCTTGTATGTATACGTGCTAGGTTAATTTGCTCGTGGTAAGGTTAAAAGACTGGCTTTATTATTGTCATTTTGAAGTGTTCGGTTTGCAATACCAGTCTGTTCAGTTGATCGGCTTTATGTGCGAGTGTGTGTGTGTGTGTTTGTTTGTGTGTGGGTGCGCGCGCGCACGTGTTTCCGTGTGTGAGAGAGAGAGAGAGAGAGAGTGGGGGTAGGTTGAGCCTGGGTCATCCAAGAAGACGATATAAATATTCCATAAAATTCTTCTGTAGGGCTATCAAATAACAGGGAAAGGAGTCGAGCTGGACATGATGCAGACACGGGAGAGATGAAAAGTACATCCAAACAGTAGTCGGAAATTTGAAGACAATGTACAACATTAGAAGACGTGGGCATAAATGTCGAATATGTCTGATATAAAAATGGATGTTACAGGAACAGCATGTGAATGCGCTGACTGCACTTAGCTGGGTGTAATGGCAACCAGTAATGAAATGTCAAAGAGTCCATGAAGCGGGAATTCCTTGATTATATGCGCAAATGTCAAGTTGTCAGGACGACCTTGCCTCCAGCATGTCAGTTAACTTCATCTTGTATTTGAGATAGTATGAGTACTTGGACGATAATTAGCAAATAATCTGTTCTTAAAATCCATACGAAACGCATTTTTAACATTTTCGGGCACATGTTTAAAGTGACGAGAATTAAAATTGCAGATCCAAATCTTCGGAACGTTACGCCAGGTCGATTTGTAAACATGTGCCGACTACACTGCTGTGACAACATCAACTCGTACATAATTGCAGGCACTTATAAAATGCGTCAGTGAAGTAATCGTCTTGACACAGTGTCAGATTTTTTTTTGTATAATTTCATTGCCGCAAGCAGTGCTGCACGATGTAACAGCTGAGAACCTGTGTAAATTTGTACATAGACACCACGGTTTCCGAAGGGTTGGGACTACCCTGAAAGTAGCAGCAGCGACCTCCTCCGAAACTTAGTAGTTAAGCTATACTCCAATATACACGGCGTCATATTTCACACGTTTGGTACCTTAGAGCACTTAATAAATTTAAATCCTTTCATTGCACAGCTTATGAATCTAACTACCGACGCTCATCTTCCCCTCTTAATGTTTACTACTGATAGCGTGAAGAACTAAGTATCAGCAGGAATAAACAGCAAAAATATCCAGCCTGTGATTCGACCCAAGAACGTCTATGTCTGATCACAGCCTTTGGCTATGGCTTACCGACGAAGCTAATCCAGTCACCTTGTAGATCGTCGTAAGTCTCATTTCACTTCCCGAATTCAGAGCGTCTTTGTCGTATACATATTGCTGCCACCACTTTTATTCCTCGAAATTTTGACAGTCAAAATGTATCAGTTATCGCTGCTCCAAATAAAGTGAGTTACACAGCTCCGTGAATGTACATCTTCAGCGCTTGAAAGGTAGGTTAATGTTATTTATAGTTAGGGTGTATACAGTTTTCATACTGCATTAAGACTTGGAGACCAAGAATAAAATATGCTATGCATACTCTTGTAAACTTCATATACATTTCTTTAAATCTCATCCCATTTGACAATCTTTATAATATCGAATACGTTAAATTTCTTTGTCTACTTCTACCTAGCTGCCAGGTACACGTTAGAGTCACCGTGCCGTTTAGCCAAGCCTCTCGCACACATCAGAGGCGGTGATAGATGGGTATGGTATATTGGGGAGGAATGATGAATTGCAAGGATACACAGAAGCGTTTGGAGCAAAACCCATCAACTTCCACTCTGATGCCCACAAATTTCACATGAACGGCCGTCGAGTTGAACCTGGCCCTGTGGGATGACAGTGAAGCATCCTAAAAACGAAACTGTATAAGACAAATATATCTGGAGGTATGTTTGTTACATCTACAACCTTTACTTCTTCTTTATACGCGTACAGGAAGAGAGAATATTTTGCACCATTTGTTTTGTTTTAAATTGAATGATATTTTACCGTCAAGTATTCTCTGTGGACCTGTTGTTGAGGCCTCTGTCGCAAGTGTATCTGCTGCAGACAGAAGTTACTGTTTCTACAGCACTCCGACGTTATGAGTAAATATAAAAGAAATTTAATATTCCTTTGACAAAACTTTAACCTTATAGCTGCCAGGGTCTTGGTGTGATAAGTTATGGCATCTTGTATACGGCAGTCAATATATCAACAGGCTCCCGCACGGATGGCCGCACTGCTGCGTCGTGGGTCTTTGCTGGAGTGCGCTTCTCTCTGACTGTAACCCACTTATTCGTAACACCAGATAGTTACTACTTACTCGCGTACCTTCCCCACACTATGTTGAAGCTCAAATTTGGGAGGGGACGAATTATGGCGATTGAAGATTCCGGTACTCTCCTTTGTTGCGCTGTGTTGCTGGTGGTTGAACGCATCCCAAAATTTCGAAGAAAGACCGCCCATTTTCAGTGCCTATAGAACCACCATGCCCCACCTACACCTCCCCGATTGGCTTACCTAGACTTTCCCGTCTTTCACCACCTCACTACTGGAATCATACATTTCTGCCTGCCTCGCGGTTGGTTGTTCTTATACGAACTAACCAACGCTTGACGATAAAGGCGCTGGTTCCCACGAAATGTCG
Source organism: Coptotermes formosanus (assembly GCA_013340265.1). NCBI lineage: Eukaryota > Metazoa > Arthropoda > Insecta > Blattodea > Rhinotermitidae > Coptotermes > Coptotermes formosanus. The sequence goes on along the minus strand of BLKM01011093.1, from coordinate 2,710,906 downwards.
GGATGTTTTAAATTGCCCACATCTTCCAAGCGTAACTTGCTAGAAGACGAGAATCACGGACATGAGCGCTGTGGAAACCTCAGACCTCGCGTAATGGGATTACTTTCTGAAATGTTGGTGCTGTTCAAGCAATACCATCATGTGTCGTGGAAGTGGATCAACTTATTCAAAAGCCGCAATGTACAAGCACAGAGCTTGCTGACGTAGAAAGTCTATGCTTCTCGTTCTTTTGTTTTTACGAAGAAAAGTATATTATGTACGCAATTTTTGTTGTTGTTTATTATACCTCTATATGCGCACTTGTACATAGCCTATATTATATTAGCAGTTTAATATGGTATGTTTACATTACATTTCTTTTAGTTGACGTAATGACACTACTTCTCTGTTTGGTTAACTATGCATCACGCCATAAAGTCGTATGGAGAGTTGAGATATAGCGCTACACATTATTAACGTTAGATTAAATGGAGCTGAGTTATAAAATTTGCGCCGCATTAGGGCCTGTCTGGGCGCCTTAGAGAAGACGAGTTACATTTCCTAGGCTGGGGCTCGAACCTCGACTCCTCGGTCATCCAGCCCGTAGTATTGTTACTGTACCGACCATTGTGAAGTTAAGCAGCTAACGTACACGTTATAAAGAGCGCTCGAAGGGGATCTACGAGATGAAAACATATCGTGTAATGTATTTTACGTTAGTAGTATTTCATTAAGTACGTACACGATTTTACAACTAGCGGATATGTTTCGCAGAAGTAAATTATTGCTTAATATGTATCACAAATTACTCCGCTAACTGAAGACATAGGTTACAAAATATTTACCCCGTGAGATTAAGGAACTTTTGTCCGTAACGATTGCTGTGTTGAATATATTTAACGCGCTGAAGTCTGACACTCATCTACTGTGCCTATACAAATTCAGTTCCTACCTCAAGGAAAACAAACTGTGTCCAATATAAAAACCAAACCTGTAATAATCTATAGGGTAAACGCTAATTGTTTTGCAATCAAACGAAACATGCATATACAGTGCGAGAAAAATGCTGAGTAGAGAAATTTGAGGTCCAAGTCCAGTCCAAGCAGTCCAAGAAAAATTCTTCTTAGTCAGCTTTAGCTGTTCATGAAAATACTACGAACATTTGAAATGACGGGAACTGCTCGGCACCGACACATCGACGCCTTACAGAAGATGTGGGTCTTCAGCGCTGAACTTTATTATTTGCTGGAACAGGTGTTGGCACTGAGTTTTAAAGGGTTAAATATATCAACTGAAAAGCGTATTGGAAACATCACAGTATGTGACTATGCTAATTTTTCAAAGTAATATAACACTATGATCCTTGTATTTATATTTTAAAAATTTCTTCATATAAAATTATGTGTGTTTCTTTAGTAAATAGATGGAATGGCTGGTAGAGAGGCTAGAAGTGCCATGAAGTCTTTTCTCGCTTGTCGCTTTGCCCTTTAAAACAAACAGCTTATGGAGTTTTGGTACTGATATTTTTAACTGCATAATATTACTGATGCCTATTTACGTCTTCCAGGTATGCATTTATGTTCATTACAACCGTAATTATTATTGCAAAAGAATTTCATTGTTACTGCAATACGATGTTTCTAACACGCAACCGCGTTTGTCGAATAACTCTTCAGCCAGTTAATTCATATTTTATGGAGTTCTACTACAGGCTTATTTTGTATTGCCATAAATTAAACTGACGAAACCGCAGATTTATAGCTATGGCTTCAATATTTAATGCAAGCATCAGAGTGGAATGTGTGAGCAAACGCGACGCTACAAATCCATGACTACAATGCCACCTCCCAATAAACAATGTTAATGTTTACCACACTGGTATCTCTTCTACTATAGTAGCAAACGTTTGTTTTACTGGACCTGTGTTTTTATCATGTGCTGCCCAACCACGGTGAAAAGGGGTAGCCGAGGCTTGCTTGTTATATTGAGTGAAACTTTAGTCCCTCCACTTGTCCAGTGACTTTTGACCCCTTCCATAAAATACTTGCTGATGACCTCTAAAAGCTTTACACGCTGTCAAACACAATCTCATCGGCGAGGCTTTGTCCTTGCTCCCCAGAACAGAAGGCTAAGAACAGACTTATCGAATGATATACCTAACACAAACAACAACGAAACAGGCAACATGTTCTGATGTCGCTCAACGAGAAACCAGGTTTATCAAAGTTGAACGTTGGTCTAAAACTTTGCCGTCTATCACATAATCCACTTTTTGCGTTCCTAATGTATCCTATTTGCTAAAGTCAAGTAAATCTCTATGCTCCTGTCCCGGGGTAAAACCTTAATAACGTTCGCGTACTCAGCACCTCAACTTTAATACAGGATTAGAAATTGAAAACTGGATTAAGTCGAAACATGTAAGAGGTATTAGAGACAGAGGATTTAATATATCCCAGTAAGTTGGTTTTATCATTCGCAAGTTTCTGCTCTGTCCTGCCTTTCGTGTCATTGTTCGTATAGGCCTCCATCGTGTCAACCACTTTCGTAACTCAATTGGAAATTTTTGTGAGGAGGAGGAGGAGGAGGAGAAAGTGTAAGGAAAGTCTTCTACGTCCCTCTTCCCAATTTTCTCTTATACTAGTTCTTCTCCATCTCTTAGACAGACTCACTCAAAGAGAATTCCCAGCAGAAAATTGTCAATTATTGAGTTGGTGCAGTACTTTGACACTGGGTACAGGCAGCCACACGGACCCACGGTTTTGGATCAGAAATTACACAAGTTTTTAAGATGATTGCTACATTGGTTAGAGTTTCTTGCAGTCCTATATTTGTCAGAAACTCAGAAAATTGGTTACCGAAGTAGAAGAACCAAGAGGAAGAATGAAGAACGTGTGTCACACAAAGTCACATATTGGAAATGCTGCAGTAGCCAGTAGTGGAACCTGGCGATTTATTTCTTTTGAATAGACACAATGGAAAGGATTTCGCCGCGTTCATCCTTATGTGAGGTTTTATATTCAACATCCTTTGTTAAATGTAATCTCGAGTGGAAACTACAAAGTGACTGAGAGTTTCGAAGACATGTATAAATATTACTTTTATGCTTTAGACATTTCACGCCACGTTTTAATATTTTTACGACGAAATCCAACTCTGAGTGAACGCTGCTCAAAGTCATTCGTAGAATGACGTACTAGAATATGCTTTTATGAAATCGTCAATAACTGTTTTCTTCATCTGTCGGCGCGTAACATGCCTTCAAACAGCGACCTGCTTATCCATGTATCCATGTTTATATTTCAACTGACTACGACAAATCTTACGAGTATAAACAGTTTGCAAATTCAGAAGCCGCAAACTGTTACCAGAGTAATGAATATTATATATTTATATTTTAAGCTACATTGTAAGTATCTCTAAATATTACAGTCGTTAAATATGATGCTGTAGCATTTTCGGTGTAACTGTTGGCAAATTTTTACGTATTCTCCAAACGTCAGACTCAAATCTCGGCGGAGAGAAGTTGTTCTGTCAAAGGTCTATCGTCTTTTTTCTTTGTCGCTTTTAAAAAGTACTGACTTGTCCTTAAGAGTGAATCGTGTGTGCTGCCTTGCACCTCCGTATTTACTTTTTACAATCACCCTGTCAGTTGAAAACATGTAAAAATACCCGTTAGAAGTAATCTAATGAATACTGTTATATTAACACTCTTTCAAGCCCAGTATGTGTATGAATTAATTAAGCAGACCACAAGTGGGCTGAGGCAAACACTGAACGGTAGTTCGCTTAATGAAATGCAGTTTCACGGAGTCCTGTGTTCCGTTCCTCTTCAAATTTTATTGTATTGTAGTCATCAGTATAAATGATAGTTTTCTCCAATTGTCAAAACAGCAATCTCTTTTCAGAAATAACTTATTTCTTAGGACTTTTTGTTTTCAGGTACTACTGTTTAAATCAGTGTTCCTCAAACTCTTTTTTTCAGCTCGTGGTCTCTCTTTGAGTTTTATTTGTCTGAGTGACCCCCCTACCCTTCCTAGACGCTGTTACTTATGAAAAAACTTAGTTTATTTATGAATTGTTGATTTGTATATTAGAATATATTTATATCACTTTTATTTACAAAATTGTGTTTTTTAACATTTGGTTAGGTATAGCACATTATTTACTTATAAGCTAAAATATTCTGCTACTAATTAGCGTGACGCTGTATGCGTTCCTTGGGCCTGATGAACACTTGAAGGTTTTTGAATGCCCGGTTGCAGTATGGTCAGTGATAAGCGAAGATCACCTGTCTTCAAATCAAGGCGATTATGTAATTATGACAGCAAACGTCACCCAACTGAAACTAGATTCAACTAGAAAAGATGTGGAAAAAATAGTAAAACGTTGCCTCTGTGCTGAGGGGGATGCAGGGGAGAAGGGAACCTTTGATTCAATTTTAAGTTTGAAATATTTTATTCAGGCAGTGAATTTTCGATGGCCCATTAAAAAGTTAACTGTGTCCCCCGAAGTTTCTGTCGTTCTCTTGTGGCCCCATAGAAACTTTTTGTGCCCCTTGTGAGGCCATCAGGCACACGTTGAGAACCACTGTTTTAAATTACTTTAGTATGTTCCTGGAAAAAGATTCACCGTAACTCACACCAGTACTGAATATGTAAAAAATAAAGTATTTCAGTTAATAGAAAAAAATAAAAGCTGAACATACTTATTAAACATAAACATGAGGTCACGACATATATTACTGTCTTATGTTCATCATGAAACAAGCGTGTAGAAAGGAACAAGACAATTGTTTTGTACAATGACGCTGTCAGCTGGTAAGATAACATAGCGGGGCTTCTACATGAATGAAATGTGAATATGGATCAATGGTGAGACGGTAGTAAGAGAGAAAGACCGAAGTACTGTGAGAAAACCCTGTCCCATCATCACCCTGACCACCAAACATCCTTCATCGATGCTTGCGTGAAACCGACTTCAGATTCGCGTCTGGAAGCAACCGACTTCTTTTTCTCCTGCTTGCAGTGTTATATAGAGTTCCACCAGGCGAAGACGTCACGTTCCGGGCACAAGAAGTCAGTCTACTCTAACTTTCAGTTGCTCTATTTGAGGTATTGCTGTTAAGTTCTGAACTTCTGGAGTCGTGCTTTAGGTTCAGCAAACTAACTTAGCGCTCAGAGTATTTTAGATCGAGCTGCAGACATTTTAAGAGTTATTCATATCTCTTAGAATGTTATTGTAAAAAGTAGCCACTCGTCATTTTTGCATGGTTTAGTGTTCCCGTTAGAGACAATTGTATTTTCCAAACCGTTCGTAAGCAGACATCTATTTCATTCATGTAGTGCTTCTCCAGTGTTTCAGATTGCTTGTAAATGTGGAAATATTATTCTCCTTTACCCCAAAAACTACTTATATTTGCTGTGTGAATTTTATGAACATGCAGAAACACGGCCACTTCTACCTAGTCGCTCTAAGACATAAATTCTTAACTTATGATTCGCGACCCAGGAGTGGGTAGATATGCCATTTGTGCTGAGTCGCCATGACTCCCTTTAAGAGACTAAAATTTCCTCTTATGTAACACAACCTACTCGTACTTGTTTGAAACAAAGTTCTCAGCGCGAAGCTGAATAAAAAAAAAACATGACTTAGGACGCGGCATTTCGAATACACTACTATGATTTGAAGATCTTTCAAAGCTTGTACGAAGTCGTGGTTTACATTAACATTAATGTAGCAGTGAACTATTTTAATTTTTCATTGTTTTTCTATTATTTTCTCTTTTGGAAAAATAGTGTGCACTACCAGTTACTGAACTGATTGGAAACTTTTTGCCGGGCATACCGTTGTGGTACTGGAACAATATTCTATACAGGAAATACCGTCACAACTTTATTTAGATGTTTATTGTAATTATAATTATTATAAAAGCAGCCTGATTTTATAATAAACTTTTAAATAAATTTGAGGTGACGGTATTTCCTATGTAGAATATTGTACTGAACTAATTATTAATCAAGTTTAATTTTATTACTTTATGGAAATACCGAACAATATTTTTATAACATCTACGTTCTTATTTGTGAACCGCGCTCAAGTAATAATAAGGACATATATTGCTAATTAAAAACTGAAGTGTTGGTCGCGAATCTGGCGAACCTTAAAATGGGTCCCGGCCGTAAAGTGTTAAGAACCGTGGTCTAAGAGGCAATAGTACTTTTGTCGTCTAAACTTATACATCACTTTGACTTCAGGCTTCTGCCGCGATGTCAATGGGATCTGCACTTTTCTGGGATATTAAGCGGCGTCGTGAAGTAACTATTTATGGACGTAGACGGACAATCTATCGGTCCCATCTTGAAGGACTCTTGAACCTTGAAAACGGAACTGATACATTATCCCGCCACGCCCGTAAAAAATTGCCACACGACGGCGCGTAATATCCCAGAAAAGGGCAGATCTTATAGGGCACCAATTATGTGTAACAAGTAACGAAGACAGTTCTTCTTCCAAATGTTAGCTCAAAGGAACTTCCCGTGAATAATGGAATCACATATTTGTTGTGACACTCTCAATAATACACTTTTCTATTTAACCGGTGTTATATCATACTGAAGGTGAAACCGCACAGTGACGTCTTTTGGACATTAAAACAGAACAGTCCTAACTGGCTCATGTTTGACAAAGCAGAAGGAAGAAGAAGTCTTCTCTATCTTTTTCCCGGTAAGAAGCTGCAAAAGGCGGGAAACTAAACGGTTGCGTTACGTATCAAGAAAATTCAGTTCCAACCTCACAGAGAGCACTCTTCTTCCTATTACAAAGACCAACTTCTTAATGTAGTTGAGAGAAATAATTTCTCTCTGTTCTGAGAGTCATAAGAAGCACTTAAATGGATGCAGTGTGTGAGAAGGGGTACAGAATTTGTGGGCGTGTTCGCATAAATAGCGAAAACCGACTATGAGCTTCACCATGTTTCTCCCACTGGACGGAATTTCATGAAATCTGATATTGAGAACTTCTATGAAAATGTGTCGAGGCACACCAATTTTAATTAAAATCGGACAAAATATATGACACGTAACATTAAGACCTAAATGTATTTTATTTTTGTCGACATAAATTCGCCATAATAGCATTTTTGTGCAACACCCAATATTTTTATATTGTTTACAGCTATATATGGGTCAACAGCAATGCAAAGGGGACGTACTGTTGTGTTTCCATGAGAACAGTAGTTACGTGAACGCGCCATAACATAATGTTGCAACCACAGTGCCTGTCCTGTTTAATGTCAGAGCAGGTGGTGTTTGTAGTAACCACTAGGTTTTGCAGTTTGCTTCTATTATTTCAAAAGCCACTGGGAGGGTTAAAAGGAAACCGCATATAATGTGCTGAAACATCTGGACCCGGTCGAGTTTCTCATCGGTTTGCTAATTTGGTGGTGACATATGCGAGAAGTTTAGACATGCATCTTTAGGCTTGTATGAAACTTACTGTAATTACCTGTTTTTGTATTGTTATTACATTATTAGAGAGCGCCACAAGCGTCATGTAGGAGTCTTCTTTTTAAGCGAATAATCACGTAGCTTCTTCGCCTTTTGTGGAAGTCGAACTGCTTTCAGCATTTCAAACACATTCTAATATTTACTCACTCCTTGACGTAAAGATAGTTGAGCAATATGTTGGAACTGTTGTGAACCCTACATATGCAACGAAACAGAATTTGGAGAACGCTAGACTTCTGAAGAGAGGGTCTATTATTTTGCAGGCATCATTACTTTTCTTATGATACAGGCAGAGTAGCAAAACTTGTTTTCAAGTTCCATGAAAAGTGGTGAGCCATAACAGATAAGCACTTGAAGGCTGTTATGGTATAAAAGGGTATAAATGTGTTTACAACAATCAATTCGGCGCTTCTCGGAAATGTGTTTTTAGTTACACTGCTACTTCTAACATCAAAACATAATTTTGTGTTACTCTGACTTCAAGCACCGAGTCTGCATGAAACCATTCTCTTTTTTATCTCACTATTTTGAAATGCAATTTTCAAACAGGTTAATGTCATTGGCAATTCCAAAATGAGAACATCCTGATCGTCGGCAGGAATTATTTTTAGTTTATTTCCAACAGGGCTCTTCTTTTTTATCTGTATTGAGGCACAAAGCCCGCGGTTCGCGAGATATTGTGCGAAGTGAAGATCTGAACACAGAGATGACTTGAAAATAACATTTTTGAATTGGAAACAGTGTTGTATATATATTAAATTTTTAAAAGGCCATTTTATCTGCGGAGATAATTCGTTAGCTTGAACGCTGAATTTAAACCATACACCTTGTAAGTCAACCGCTAAATTGAAACCAATTACGTACACAAGTTTGGGACTACTTGTCAACCTTTATTATGACTCCAGCACGTATCGGCCTATCTTGGCCATTATCAAGGAGGCCAATACACGTGGAAATACTAACGTCTTACATATTTCAAACCAACCGTGTACAAAGTGGCGAATGAAATAAGATAATCCAACAAGTCTCGGCAAACATGTATATGACAACCGTGATCTTACCAGTGGAATATATAAGAGGTTACATGTCAGACTTCGAAGAGAAATGATGTGGGACGAACTCGAAAGTCTCCGAGGCAAACATGTGTATATACATATATACTTTCGTCCCTGTTATCCACGATCTCCGTAAGAATTAAGCATCTTAAACCATGGACATTCTTGCGACACTATTACTATTATAGTGCAGCTTACAAAAAGACTGGAGAGTGAATGCTTCCGAAAACGTATATACTTAGTACTGAGGACTATTTCCGTAGTAATAAATATATGAATTAAGGCACAACTCTTTGGAGAACATAACCTTTTTATCGAAGTTATACATCGTCTGAGATCATAAGGCGCATGCGGTTACGGTAAGGTTTGATATGGCGACGCTTCTTTACTGGCTTTAATTTACAGTGATGGCGTAGCAGCCATACCGGCGTACATCTGAACTCACGACTCAGGTATTTCGCTGTCAATACTTTAATTCGTCTGTAATATAATACACCTTAATATACTTGTACACACGTAATACACACGACCTTAATTTGTAATTTTTCAAATACACAGTTTTGTTTCCTCTCGTAGCCCTTCCCTGTTCTACCTACTCACAGTAAGTGTCGAGGTTGTTTATTTTCACTTGATCACACAGTCGGTAGGTCTCCTCTGGACGAGGGATTGGCCCGTCGCAGAGACCTCTACCTGACAACACAAACACTCACGAGAGACAAACATCCATTCCCCCGGTGGGATTCGAACCCACGATCCCAGCAGGCGCTCGGCAGCAGACCTACGCCTTAGACCGCGCGGCCACTGGGATCGTCTAAATAAATAGTTTCTGGTCTTCAATATAGTTTATACATTAACTGAATTTGAATAACACCTGGCTACATTGAGCTGCCCTTTTACACGCAGTTTATTTATTTTCGCTCATATGCCCTCCCCTGAATATTGTTCACAGGTGTCATCACTGTGGGGCTTGTAACAGAGGGATGACATCACTCATTGCACACGACGAGTCTGTACTACTTGTATTGCGCAACGGTTGGAATATATTTTAAACATTTCACCGTTTACGTGCATGTTTGAACACAACACTCCCATACGCTATCAGGATACATATACGGTACAACTGACTAGACGGTAGGAACATTACTGAATGTTCCTTACACATTTTACAGGACCTTTATACATATATACACATTTACTGACGTTGATATATTTTGGAAGCAGCAATAATTTTTCCTGTAGTTTATTAAAGAAATGCACACTGCGTTTTTAACCATGAATTCCATACTTTTGTCTTGACTTTTATATGAATATGCACATTATATATATATGTATATAAAATCACATACGGAAATGTTTGGTACATTCGCTTTTATCGAAATCGTTGATAATGCCCCAGGTGTGTCGAAACATGTTGGAGGCACAACGAAGATTGTTGGGTAATCCCAGCCGTTTGTAGAAGTTTTAATTGAAAAATTGTTACTTTGTTCATTCAGGAATTTGTGACATGGTGTCTGTTGTTGTGCCGCGGACAAAAGTTCCGAAATTTCCGTAAAGATTTAGACAGTAAATTACAGAAGCTTCTAATACGCAATATATGCTAGAGAAAGAATAATTTCCATAAATATTTCGCCCCCATTAATCAGTTGCTGCATATATCTAATGTGACAACGTATTGGAGAGTTACTTGCGTTGGTCTGCATTCACTGTTAGGTTACAATAGCGCATGTTCGAAACCTTAGCTTTTGCATAGGCATGTTTAATTTTGTACTTTCTGACGTACAGGTACATAAATTTTGTGGCCACATTCTTTGTGAAAATAACGTAATTCTGTAACCTTACTGTAGGCTATGTATTTAGGTTCTCAAGAATATGAGCAACAAACATAATTAGGTGTTTTCATGCAGGCATACTTCCAGAGATTTTATTGACGCTGTTATTGTTTTAATTTAACCATTTAAAGCCCTGTGGTCACTATATGTACCGCCTACCATAATGTTAGGAAGTTCTGCATTTGCAGTTCTGTGTATTTATGTGTTATGTATGGGTCTCGGAACAAATGGAGATATTTTCCATAACTAGAATTAACTGATGAGTGTTAATGGTACATAGGGCTATATTCTGTGTGAAGTGCACAGTGATTTGTTATGTGTAATTTAGATTAACGTCAAGACAAAAATCTGTACTTAAAAAAATCACATAATGTAGGACTGCTGCTATGGACGCCTGCTTGAACATCGGACTGTTGGCAAGGAATTATTATGCACTCGGAGGGGTCTGCGGCGAACCAGCTCGATGGTTTTCCGTGGTTTTTCTCGGTTCTAGAGCAAATGCTGAGTTTTTACCCAAAATCCACTTTGCAGCATCCTTTCAAAATTAAATCCAAAATCCAAACACAGCCCTCCTAAAGTTATTAAAGTTTCTTCATAGTTCAGTTTTCCAAATAAAAAATTCCAAATTGAGCCCAAATGCACAGCTTCTGTACTCTGCTGCATACTCCAGTTACCAACATCCTATCGCCTTACATTCTTCACCTCCCAAAGCTCCACCTTGCCCCCAGCCTACCTTTACCAGAAATACGAGTAGATACAGTCCGGTAATCTTCAGAGCAGTAAACCATGTTTCCCCTACATGATAAACATGATACCTGTCGATATAGTTATTCTTCCTCTTCTGTCTTCAGTCAGTGTTCATTACACTGCCTATTAAGCCTGTGGTTACTTTCTAGTGTTGGATTTTCCTGCACAGCTGTCAGTAACCTTTATTCTAAACATCCCCTTTATTCTTAACATCCCTTTGTGATAACATGTAAACTATATTGAAATAGCCCGTCAATCACAACTAAATTTTCATTCTTTTCAGAATTTGGTATAAACTGAATATATTTTATATTACTTGAAAATGGCCAGACTGGCCGAAACGTGTCGTAAATTATGAATAAGATAAAAATTTATTGTGATTGACGGGTTTTTTAAGTATAGTTTATATTAGTCAGTTTTTTATACTGTCCAGGTGTGTTGAATTTTGCGTTAATTGGGGAATTTTTTATTCAAGTCTTAGCTATACATTATTGAACTACGGGTTATTCTTAGTTCATGCCTTCGATATTAATTAAAGTTGCGTCAGAATTTGATATTATTTTAAGTAATTCCTAAGACGTTTATGAGTGGAAACACGAGACCCTTCCTGTATATTCAGTGCACAGTATTGTTTTTTATCTCACGTCCGCTGGAATATCAGACTGTACTTCACCTGATATTAAAAATTCAAATGAATTCCTATGCGTGGTATGTCGATATCAGTCGGCAGAATTCTGTCGTGTTTGAGGTTTGATACAGGGTTTAATTTTAAAAATAAATCAATCTCTATATTTGCCCCAAATAAATTTTTGTTTGCTGCCTGGTACAGAAACCATGTTTACCTTCGTGACAATGTTGCCAACAGGGATGTGATTAAAGTGTGATTTTACATCATCATAACATTTAACCGACTATTTATTTGTAAAACAAAGGTTCCACATGAAATACTCATCTGATCGCAGTTTGACATTTAATAAAAGCGTAGAAAAGTGTACATTACTCTGTGGGCAAATGATTATGTAAGTCTGACCTACTGGCATGTGAATATGATAAAAATTAACTCTAACACCACAACTGTTTTAAATAATCTGTACAAGTTAAAACTGACTTATACATTTTGGAATTTCAACATTACATTTAATCGAAATCTTGTACCGCGCAGGCTGTACTGATTAGGGCCGTTTAGGGTAAATGCCGACACAGTAATTACACTTCGCTCTACATGGTCTTGTCCTGTACTGGATTTTCAAGACTTCATTGTAGGTTAAAGAAAGTAACTGACAGCTACCTCTGTTAACCGCAAAGTCACGGCAGCGCTAATGCTTCGCCACTTTATCTCCTGCTGTCTTTTTTCAGAGTTTTAATTTAATAGCATTTGCCCACTGAAAGAAATAAACTGTCGCTTATACAAGGAGACAGGAAAGTTCTTATCGGCCTCCTACTTATATCTTTCTGTTCTTTTGTGATGTCTCATGTTCTCTAGTCCGTGATGTGGATACTGATTTCTTGTACGGAGACAAGAAAGCGTCACAGTACTTTATATGCTTGTATGTTCAAACTTACTCATACAACTAGCCACGTGTCAGTCATGTGGCGAGCTGTCGTAATATTCACTCGCTGCTCCACAGCACCTCTCATCGATAGATTCTTTATTCGTAGAGCAAAGCAAGCGTAAATGTGTTGAATAATAACATTTTCTTCAGAGTTTAATGTAACGAAAAACAATGAGTACTGAGGAACATTTTCATTGTCCACGTAACAATTATGGAAAAATTATTTACATCAAGGCTTGTTGAGGGAAAATGTATATTAAATCTGAATCATAAACTATAATATTTTTAAATTCCAGATACGTAGGTCTAATTAAGTAATCCTGTGAAAAATGCTAACAGTAGAAACGCGACCTACGACTAAAGAAGAAGGTCTAATTAAGTAATCCTGTGAAAAATGCTAACAGTAGAAACGCGACCTACGACTAAAGAAGAATATGTTTTTCCTCGCTGAATGGATGAGATGCAGAAATGGTATACCATAGCATTAAAGTTTCCTAAAATGCAGTATCGGTGTATATGTAGGTTCCTGTTTTTAAGTGGGTAGCAGTGCACACAGAATATATGGAATAGAAAAATATCCTGATGTATCATGATGCATTTTACGTGTTATGACCTTAGGAAGGTAATGGAAGAATTTGCAATGGCGAATTTCAATTTTATTTTACAAATATATTTACCTTTTGACTACGAACTCCAGAAAAGTCACAAAAACTAAATTGGTACTAGCGTACACATAGCGAAACAGGCCTGCAACAACCGAATTATGAAATGTCTTTCAGATCTTAAAACTTATCTCATCCATGGTCAAGCGGTGGACGTTATTTTCCTTAGAATTTTAACATAAAGATGTTATTGTAAACAGAAAATAAAGAGAGATTTGACGTTATGACTACATGACGATGTGACACAAACAAACAGATAACAAAAGACTGTCGCGTCCTGAGTTCCTGTTCTCCAGAATAAGACAGGGATACAGGAACATGTTTCTTCAAATTATGTATAGCAATAGCACCGTCTGGGCATTATCCATGCAATGATGATAAATATATGTGATTAAATCCAAAACGAATACCTCGCTTTCGTTAAAGATATTTGTTTCACATTGCAAGTGTAAATTAGTTAACAGCTTGTAATTAATTTATATAATCGACGACACTGAGGTGCTTGCTTAAATTGGTACACATTTTAGACCATTTCCGGAAGAAAGTACACGTCTAGGTCGCAAAACAACACTGCCTATTTTATCAAGGCATATTCACACCACTGGAAAGAGGAAGTATGCAATGTTGTAAATTCTTTGTTTGTGTTTAGAAGATGAAATGAAAATAAACTCGGATCGAACAGTACATGAACAGAACATCAGTGTTAGAGGGCCGAAGGAATGTGTCTCTAGAACCTTGTTGTTTTTGCTTTTGTGGCTGTTGTCTTCACCGCTGCCGTGATGGGCGTCAGCTAAAAATTTGGTTTGTAGAGACATTGATGTATTTAGTAAACTAGTTATTACTTTTCACAAGATTTTACATTACCAGCTGCTTTTGTTTTTCTTATCAAACAGCCTTGTCAGGGGTGAAATTGCGTTCTGCATGTTAGTGAAAAGTCTTCTCATTTTAATTCTGCTGTATTAGTTAACTAAGTTTTACTTCTTTGTTTTTGTTTTATATACGTGTTTTGTTTATATAGCCGTGCTTACTTTATAATTTGTCATTAGGCTGCTAAGTCAGTGTATAAATATACGAATCGAATTATTATTATTATTATTATTATTATTATTATTATTATTATAACTATCATCAATGTGTCAAACTGTGATTCCAGAACTCTTCCAGTTGGTAGCGTGCACATACAATGAAAATGTTATATTAACCCTTTAAAGACGAAGCATATCTGTTCTATATAAGGACTTGGTGCGTACCTCGCAGTAAACACTCTCCACTTCGGTTATAAAAACTAATCTCTTAATATTTCATAAGGCAAAATTTTCTGCTTGGTCTGAGATCCACGCAAAACACACAAACGGAATGTAAGCACCACGTAGAATGTTTGAATGTTAAACCCAGTGGTATGTAAAGTTACCGCTAGGCTTTAAAAGGTTAATATGTCCGACAAGACCCATAAAATACATGAGTGGTGGGGTTGCCTCTGCTAAGTCTAGCCAGAGATGGGATTTGTCGAATCTCTCCTTCACATCACTAATGACTGTTTCACTGCTTACGGTGTAATACTTGATGGCGTTAGTAACACTTATACCAAACTTGATCTGCGAGTCGGATGTGAAATGAACGTAATTTGAGGGTCCACTGCCTCAAGGTGCTATTTATTACTTCATGCGTGCAGTTGCTTTATCGCATTTCTGCTTTTGATTCAGAAATAAACATCTAAAACCTGTGGCATATCGAATTAATATTTAAAAATTGAGTTCCTACGTTATGGAAGACAGCCTCATTAAAAATTAACCCCTGATGCTATTTAGGGAAATAATCGTGATGAAAACTAAGATTTTAGGAAATTCATAGATGTATGCTTTGTCGGCAAAATGCAGAGTACTGATTTGAAAGCAGGTGGTATGTAAAACAACCTTTATGATTTAAACGTTTAATTAATGAGAACCCAAGCAGTAAAGTGAGTGATGGAGATGCAGACATTCATGAAGAAAAATTCTTTAAAGTTAGCCGGTTTAACAACTAAAAACTTTACATTCTGCCCACAGAGCACGTTTCTGTGAGTTTTGGATCTCAGAAGAAACAGTGATTATTACCGTATTCAGTAGTAACTGCTGGGTTTTATAATCGAGACTAAATGTGTTTATTGTGCGGTTCGAACTGAATCTTGAAATATAACCCTGGTTAATTTTCGTCTTTAATGTGTTAATAGCTCTAAATATCCATGAAATGTGTAGGGATCTCCTGGATACATGAGGATTAATGGAGACCAAAGCAGTCGCAAATTGTGACCAACACAGCTGTTAGTACCTGTTATGATGTTATTAACTTGTACCCTTAACGTACCCCTCTCCGGAATAGGCTCTCTGGCTCTGGACATCAGGTTGATTTCCGTCGACTGGTAGTACACTGTCGCGATGTGGGCAGTGCACTTGATAACAAGCTGTCCATTGCTGAAGTGCATCGGGAACAGTGTCGTAGAAAGGGGAAGGAAGCTCAACTGCTGAGTATCTGGCATTGTTCTGTACTGACGAATCTCAGGCACACCCACCTGAAACAGAACGGAAATTGAAATATTTTGAAATAAGCTTCAGCAAAACGTAACATATTGTACTGAGCTTCCATGTATCTTTAATTAAAATTCAGGGACACAATAGAATTTCGCACACGTCATAGCATTAAACAACAGTTGAGAATTCTAAACAGTTTCCTTCACACGTAAGCGAGATAACGAAATGTTTTTTTTGGGGGGGGGGGGGGGAATTAAATTTTAACCGGTTTAAAATTTGTATAATACTGAGTACAGTGAAGGCCATTAAGGTCTACCCAGTATTCCGAACATGTGTGGTATGTGTTACAGCACGGCACTGTGAAAGTAACAAGTTCAGAATATTTTAAAAGAATTTAGGCAAACCATAAATACATTTTAGCCACGCTGCTGCATACTTCAGACTGTTAGAAAGAACTTCCTATCTATTACGGAAACGGTCTGTGAGGACACTGTTCTGTGCGTGTAAATGAAAATAAAGAGTAAACCAGGCTTCGAGTAACTTTAATATCTTCCCAAAGACCGTATTTCAAATCGGTGCTTCGTTTGCTTAGAAGGCGAATCAGATTGCAGCATTAAAGCTTGGTGCTCTCTCCTATACAGCACACACACTATCGCATGCTACCACCACTTTTTACAGTTCTGTATTTGACTAAACCACCTGTAATGATATATAGCGCGTTTATCAAATCAATAATTTAAAACTAACCAACCTGTGATGAAAATGTTGTGTTTAACAGTATTCCTACGTTTATGTTCTTCGTGTAAAACTAATTATGAACGATAAATAGGCCTACTGCCTCTGGTTTTGTTGTAATCGTAAGATTTTTAATGAAAATAATGTTTGAAATGTAGGTGTTGGAAAAAAGGAGTGATGCCACTATCGGATCCAAGTTCAGAATAACGTAACGTAGCTTTATTTTGGTCTTTTACTGAATTGGGTGAATTCTGCCTGAAAAATAATTCGTCGTAGTGATAGCGCGACGCACATGATCATAATGCTAGACGATCAACAACACGCAGTATGATTCTTTATTACTCTTGCAATATGGTCACCTTCCAGGCACACAGCAGTTCCTGCTTGAAGAGAGAACCGCCCTTTCAAGTGAAAGGGCCTTCCTTTCTGTACTGAGACGGAGAGTGATCCTTAACTTCGACTGTGTGGTGTATATATTTTGTACTGAAGTCGCTGAACAGTGACTCACTGTTTATTAGAACATGCATTTCAAGTACGGTAAACTTGCTGTAAAATGTGCATAATCCCAATTGAATGGGGCGGGAATGACGAAGCCGGGAATTGTTCTTATGTTACGGCAGATGAGTAAATTCACTGAGCAGTAAATTAAGTAGGTAAGGTTCAACATTTCTGTCTTCACTGTGGGACGTCTCATTTTCTGCTGACAGGTGGGGAGAAAGCATAAATTAGAACGTGACAGTGTACGTATTCATGTATTAATCTCTACGATTAGGCATACAAGTTTCTTTTCTCATACGCGAAACAGAAAGAGGCAATGCAGTTAACACTTAATATACAGGCGTATAATATTTGTACTTGAAAATATTTATGTTAACGTACATATTTTGTGATAAACAGTAAAACTGTCCCAGTGCTTAAATAAGCAACATGCTTTGAGAACGTATGGGGCGTGAAAATACATGCACACGAACAATAAAGCTCGGCAGTGAATGGAGATAAATGGTCAGCTGCGCATACCGTTTGCTTTACCCCCGGGGATGGAGCACCCGAACCATATTCTACAGGGAAATGTGGGTGGGTCTTGCACGCTGGATTCGGTGTTAAGAGGATACCCAGCCCTGTAGGACATCTAGCCCTGGTGGTAAACCTCGTTGTTATATCACTAAATTTCCCAGTATTATTGTGTCAACTGAGACGTTCGTAATTACAGGTTCGATAGAGGAGAGGTGCATGCAGGCCTGTGATAGGAAAAACTGAGGAAGAGAGGCCACTTGGAAGACCTAGGAGTAGATGTTAGAACAATATTAAAACGGACCTTTCAAGAAATATTATGAGGGACGTGGGCTTGATTGATCTGGCTCAGGACAGGGGCAAGTGGTGGGTTCTTTTGACCACGGTACGGAAACTTTTGGTTCCATAAAATGCTGGAAAGTTCTCGACTGGTTGTGTAACTATTAGCTTCTGAAGAAGGACTGCGCTGTGTGTAGTTAGTTAGTTGGTACAGAAAGCATTGTAAAATGCAGCATGAACAATAAAATTTACTCGTCTTGAAGGGCATTCACGGCGACCAAATTCAGTAACATCTTTTGGGGTTGAGAGATGCGTCAGGTGGTGCAAGTGAACAAGGCTTTAGAGCAAGACTCCATCCCCGTCGTCACGGCTCCGAAATGACTCTATAACAAGCCTTTCCAAATGATATGCTGACACAAGGTCGGAGCTCAATCCTTGTGTCGGTACATTATTTGGCCAGGCGGCTGTCAGAAAGAGAGAATTTTATTAAACACACAAAATGTGCTGAGCTTTAGAACGGAGACGGCCAAAATAATGTGTCGGCTTGATCTTACGTTTCCGTCTTGCCGGTTTTCAGCGTGATATGGACTGGACTGTAGAACGTGGCCCACACACCTGTGGTGGTCCACTGCAGTGTTTGGAACTCAAACCAATATATAAAAGGCGGTCTGCACGAAAAAAAAACCAGTGTTTTATATTCAATATAACTTTGTTTAATGAAACACGTGACACGCATGGGAAAGATGAGAATGCAAGAGGAGGTAGGATTTTGACTAGATGCACACAGACCGCTTTGAGGACCCAGGCGTAGATGGGCGGATACTGTTGGAATAGATCTTAAAGAAATGGAATGACAGTTGGTGACTGGATTCAGCTGGCTTAAGACAGAGATGAGTGGCGGCATCTTGTGAGTGCAGTAAGTACCTTTTGGAAAATGCGAGAAATTTCTGTACTAGATGAGGATCTGACAGGTCCTCAAGAAGCCCTCTCCTTCCTGGAATAGACAGGTCTTTTAACAAGTACGAGGTGTGTGACAAAGGTAAAACTACTCTCAGTTACTTTTATCGAAGCCATTACATTGTGTTTAATAGAACGCTCAGCAACAAACATTTAGTATTCTGTCCAGCACAGCCATGTGTCTTTATTCAAGAACAGCTACACGTCTCGGTCTTTACAAACCATTATCAGCCTATCAATACAACGTTTTAAAAAACTAGGTAACAATGTAACACATATAGGTTATTTGCTGTGTAGGAACCCCTCAGTTACCTATCGATTATGTGTTGCCGTTTGAGTGTTTAATACATCCGCCACAGGCTTCAGTATATTGTGCTCTTGCGTTTCTTTGTATTTCTTTCATATACTACACGTTTCTATCAACCTACACGTGTAAATTTCAGAATATAATTTCATTTGGCGAAGGGAAATAGCAACGTAAGGGCAGGTTTTGTCTAAAATCCCAGTAACTTGGCGGATACTTTTGTTTCCCCTTTCATTTAGCGTGATGTGGATCCAATAGGGCCGAAGCATATTGCTAGTGTAATGAAGCTGTATTGTGGAAATTACACGCCTCGTTAGTTCTGCAGGTAAGGTATTTATAAACACACGGTATAACTTATTTTTGTATTATTTCAGAACGTGCTGCATATCTCCACCGTATACCTCAACAACATGGCACATACACACCAGGAATTTTCACGCTGCCGACTTCAACACATTCGTAAGTGGCTGCACATATTTAACTTTCGAATTATGTGACATTCTGTGAACGACTGGTGTAGACACACTCCTTAGAGCCGCACAAACAATTACCACAAGGATTAATGTTAGGAAAGCAGCGCTGCAAATATCACGTTACTCCAAATCGACGGCAGAAAAGTTCAAAATATTTGATGATGAACGTCCTGAATGCATTACCAGTGTGTAATGTGTGCTAAGTAGGACAACATATTTGTAATTACTGCTGCGAAATTAAACTCCTCATATTACTTTATTTAAGCGTGCCGACGTCAGAACGAATTTTCCTACAAAAATAAATTTAAGATTTAAACGATCAGACTTTTTTTTGAAGGTCGTGTACTGTGTACCCGCAGACTTTTCACTGAAATGATAATGATATTCAGATCTGTAAATGCAGACTGTCTGCAATGCTGTCATTTTTTGTAGCGGTCTAAGCAAGAAAGCGTTATTCGCCATCCTTTCGTCCGTAATAATCATATACAGGGACGGGTGGAGGAGAGGAAAAAGAAACTTCTCCACTTTATAGTGGGGAAAACTAGCGTTTAGTACTCTGTTTTAATGAAGAGTAGCAATGATAAATGAATGTAAAACGTGTCCACAAAACTTACTAAGGATCTTTGGCGTGTTTCTGGGTCGCATTCATACAGTTACATATTCTCTGTTATAAACACAACGGGACCCAATACACAATATTCCGCGATGATTTTGAAATGTGGCGCATCCTAAGATGGCAATTACGCACGGCGGGGGCTACTGAGATTACAGTAGCCTAGGATTTAGCAGGGTCTATTTTGGAACCTGTTGCCTACATCGCCAGGATAGAAGTGATAGATTTATACCTTGAAGAAGGAGAACCAAACAACGTGTCAGCACTGTCCAAATACCGCCAACATAAGGTTTTTAGTTCTTAATAAACGTTTGGGTTCGGGAGTGTTTTAATATCTAGTCACGTTGGAGGATAATTGTACCTGGCTAAGAACATAGACTGTGTTGACGTTAGGCTGTATAACAGGGATAGCTGCGAGGTAAAAGTGTCTTGTAAGTTCTTTTGCGAAATATATGCATGCTGCACCAAGGAGGCTGTAGGTACAACTTTAAAGACATTTGCAGAAGAATAGAAACTCAGGAAGGTACACAAAGGAGAAAGGAAGAGACAGATGAAATGGTTCCTGACCGTCCTGGCAACAGTTAAGAGCTTGCTGATAATGCTGGCGAGGGCTCCGTTGCTTCAGCTGCAGTGACGCAACCGTAAATAACACTTGTAAAACTTTCAGCGAACCTTAATTACCCAAAAGATTCCATTTTCTTACAAGCAACAAAATTACTTTCGAGCCAAGTTGGCGCAAATTGTAACTGGGTTACAAATATCTCCATATTTCTTCTGGAGACAGCTGTAGAAACTGTCATAAATTCTGCCCTTTGAGATAGGTATTTAACATGTAACTTGCTTCTAATAACGAGGCTGGGGCTTTAATTTAAACATCTCATACACATTTTAACACCATTAAACAACATTACTGTAATGCAGTACTTTGTCATAAATAGCAATTACAAAATTCTTATTGGACTCTATATGGGAAATCGAATGCAGATTTTATCTGGTCATGTGTCACGTTGAAAGGCAGCCACACTCGCGTGAGAAAAATCAACAGTAACTGGAAGCAGCCATTGAGGTAAATTTTGCTTTATGGGATTATCAGCCGTGTTACGCGGCATCTGATTTCCCGTAAATGTTTCATTACATCTGGTAACCTAAAACTTCAGATGGTATATAATCGGCCTTTATGTTTCGTCACGTCCTCATACAAGAATGTTAGAGAACTGGTAGCTACGTGACGTAAAAATTAAACTTAACTGAGATCCGGCTTTTGCACTCGAAACAATATAATCGAAACATTATTCTGTACGTTATACTTCAGAGAAAATATGCAATTTCGTACATTTATTTATCCGAATCTGTCAAGTAGGTCTACAGCACTGCCGTTTCGTTGCTGTACCTCGTGTGCTGTAAACTTCTGCCTAAATATTTCAACACAAGATGAACATTACGAATAAAAATAATAAATTTATATTCGTCTGGCACAGGTGAACACAAAGTCAGTATAGGAATTAAAATTCGCAAGGAACGCGTTTTTAAAAAATGTTTACTCTGCTAGAGTGCAGCTCTGGAGTGCTGTTTCAGTTTCCATTACATTTCTGCGAGCCGTGGGTGATAAATGACTGTTGGAGCCGCTGCTAGAATGCGAAGCTTACCTGTCGGACAGACCCTGGTAATTTATGGGCTGGAATGGCAAGAACTCTCGGTGACACACTTCACATTATATTCCGTTTCTTGCAGGTGATTGCTAGTATTCGTGTGGTGTCGTATTTAATTGCCCTTTCTGAGAAAGTAATATATACAAAACACACGAAACCGCACCTTGTTGTGGGTTATGACAATAGAAAGCCGAAATTGCTTATCCTGTAATGGCTTTCCTCTGTCTATTTAGACTTGGGTAAAATAGCATAGGCATGATATACAATTTATTTTTACCTATTTAATGTGTTTGCCTCGGTTTGTTCATGGACAGAACGTAGACTTTTGTAGAATAGTATGTCTGTCCAACATAAGATTTGATCAGTAAAACAAATTGCTTTGTCTTAAATAAAGTTACACGTTTCGGCTTATAATAAAATGCAAGTCACGCTATATTGAAAAAACATATAGAGGAAAATATTTAAAATTTGATCTCTATAATTTTCATTAAGGTAAGCTTTAAAAGGTATGATTATTGTAATGTTCTTGTTTATATTATTTTTTTTCATAAAATAGCTTGATGTTTGCCATGTTATAAGCCGAAACGTGTAACTGTACGGGGAAAGAAGCAACTTATTTCATGAAAAAAAATTTCAATGGGCTGAATTACAGTTTCTTTTGATATTTTACTCTAAACACAACGGGATATCTCATATTAACGTTTAATTATGTATTCTAGCTAGAAATGCCGAAAATGTAAAACATTATCCTGCCTACGTGACTGAGTAATTATGTCGGAAGAATAAGGCTGGCTATTAAGAAGCGTAGGTACATGGTACAGGTGCACCAGGGCTCCTCTTGCCGTAATGTTGTGGCCATTAGCTTGTTCTCTAGACTAATTTCATGAAACGCAGTTCTTCGGAGACTAATATTTGCTGAGCTGGCAAAGAAGTTATTCCCCGCTTAGATTCCTTCTTGGGCTCGTAACATTACATCGCTGTAGGCTCAGGTGACTCCGTTCCTCAGCTGTAACAATATCTGGCTTTGCATTCAGTTCTGTTCTGTCTACACACGTTCCTCGTACTGGTCTTCGCTTCTTGTTATACTTCCAAATGCCTGCAGTCCCCTTTTCAGTGCTGATGTCCCCTGTTCTCCCCACACCCCTTGCTTGGATGAAAGGTATAGTACTTAATGAAGATTAGAAACAATGAAGCCCGTTGTTAAGCAGTTATCTACATAACTTAGCTTTTTCTTCTGTCCACATTCTCTTCTTAACACACTGTTCTCAGACACCATAAGGCTAATTTCTTCATGACTTTCTTCAGCTTTAGAGAACAGACGCTACGGATACGTATTCTCGTAGATATGTCGGCTCCTATTAATGGCGGCACTGACTGCCTTTTCTCGGCAAGCAAATAATGCCGGCTGAAAACAACCAACCATCCTCTTGCGACGAAAGTTACTCTTTCAGAAACTTTGGATTGCTTAAGCAGGCGATATCTTAACTCTCCCATTTCTTGCGGTCCTTGCCTAATGGCTGTGAAAGCTTCATAAATATTTGCGTAGCGTTTGGTATTATATCGTATTACACGGTGTGCAAATATAGACTAATTGTTTTTAGAATTTTTAGAGGCTCTACGTATTACTAATGCCAGTAGTTCTGAACTAGTATATGCGAATTAATACGAAGTAACTTTGATACTAGTTACGAAATTCGGAGCTGTCTGTAGTGTACTGGCGTTTTACGGCTTATATTTACATTTTATATACCAGCGTTAATGTAATTTTCATTTATTTGTCGATCTTATGTATTGTCTTCAAAACGCTGGACGGTGGGCGGTTGATATGCGGTGGAAGCACCTCATTTGTTGCATTGATCGGTTTGTTAAATTACATATATATCGTTATTACAAATAAAAAAATGCAATTTGTGAGTTCTGTGCAGGAGTAGACTGCCAAAAGTTATTTGGTTTAACAGGAAAGGTGTCATAAGTAATAATAGAACCGTAGCCGTGTGTAAGCGCTAGTATTACGATTTTTACGAAAGAAATAATGACCATGTGACTGGAGAACAGTGTCACATCTTCGTTTATGTATTGTGGAGTTGTGTCGCTTTTCTTCCGGACTAACGATGTATACAATAAGTATAAACAGAGGCTATACTCTGGGTGCTGCGGTGCGCTTTCGTACTCACGCTGTTCGAGACATGGAAACGGCCCGTTACACGTCACTGACCTAATTTGCTGATTTTTCGGCAGACTGAATCCTGCCAGTTACATTACTTAATGCTGTGGTCTATGCATGTTGCCGCATTGCTGTTTCCATATTCTCTTAGTGCCACCACGATATAACCTTCCCAGCGGATTCCCGGGAGAGTGGGTATTGTCAGCGTCACTGTTTTTTAACAGAGTAAACTCAGCAACTGATTTACCGGGAAACTGTTTAGGGCGCGCTCTGTGCTTCTAGCTGAATCGAACACACAACAGTACCGACCGTGTTGCTATATATAACGTATTTTCATAGTTTAGCTTTGGGAAGTAAATGCGAACTGCTCTACTCTGCTAGTCAATTTCCGCCATTATTGTGTAAAAAGCCCCTGCTCTTAGGATGGATTTCGTCTCCCCCGAAACGTCCCTACCGGCTCTGGGATCCACCCAGCCTCGTATTCAATGGGCGAAGAGGGATCTTTAGCGCAGTGTTAAAGCGGCCGGAGCGTGAGGCTGAGCACGCACCTTTAATTTCAGGACTGAGTGGTTCTGTACTGCTACGCCTCGTATTCCTTTATGGCGTGTACAGGGACAATATTACCTCAGATATAATTCAAATATTAAATTATGGTTGAGGATCACAGACTGTGGCTCTTATGTCACTACAGCGCAAAGAAATGAGCAGTAGTTCGAGCTGCCTTCCACCCATTCGGCACCTGAAGACAGGATAATCCCACGCTCTGCTGATCACCAGGAGTTCTGAGGTTTTTGGAGCGGTGCTGCTGAAGTCTTAAATCTTGTGGGATGTGACGCTCAGGCAATGGGCGAGAAGTTTCCGACGTTTCAGACAATTACAGTTCTTTAACTCCGCATACAATATAGCTCTGATACGTGATCTAGCTTCTGTTCTTCAGAGTCTATACTCTTTACCCAGGGATAAAAGCACTACCATCCTTCGGAACGTCGGGAACTACTTGCCCAACAACACAGCGTAACATCTCAGAAGACTCGAGTCTTCAGCAACACCGCGGTGGGAACTTGTCAGCTAGGACGGGGTACCACCGAAGAAACGAAAAATGATCAGCACGGATGTGGCGAAACACACAGTCATTATGGACACATGTCTGATGTACAAGAAGCAGAGGAAGAGGGCACTTCGTTTCCAACAAATGCCTTAAGCATCACAACAAAGCGGGTGGTGGAAAATATGATATGGTATTAGCAATACGGACCCTAGTTGATTGCTATTTCTTAATGCGTAGCCTTACTTCACATGAAATGAATCAGCTACCCTTTAGATTTTGGAGGATTCTCAAGTCGTTTTACTGGGTTTTAACAATAAGTACACTTTACCGTGCCCACATTCCTGCAAGTAATTATATCTATAACATGGAACTTGGTGTGAAAACAGAGGTAAAAATATTTTTCCAAGTCTTGTAAAATATACCCGTATGTCTCCTACATTCACATCAGGAGAACCGTTGGTCGTCGCTAAAATGTTGACTGGTGTTCAAGTTGTCAGGGGAAATGCCTTCACGGTTACTGGTATATTTTTGAACATGCTGTAATGCCAAAGATTATGTCAAAGGTGATGTCCAATTCGCAACGCAACGTAAGTTTCGCAGTACTTTTAAGTACTAAAGTTAAAACGCGCTTTAGCTTTTCAGTTGAATTCGTCAAAGTCGAGTATTTTACTTACACACTGGTGTGCCCCTTGAATTGAATAGGACAGGCCGTCTGCTTAAAGGCAGCGTGAATCTTTTCCGACGACAATTAGATAGCGTGTGTGTGTGTGTCTATAATATGCTCGAATAAAACACGATATTCCAAACTAAATTAACCTTTCAATGACTGACATTCATCTGTTATATATAAAATTTCACTTCGTACCTCACAGAGAACAGTTCATTTACGTCACAAGAATAAAGGTAAAGCAATCCCATTACAGGCCTGGACAGGCCCTTAGGGTTCCAGGAGGTTGAGGTTCCCAGATTTCTATACAATACGTTACAAGAATACCAGCCCCTTAATGCCGTTTATGGAAGGGTTCTGTATTTATTTTTAAATCATGCTTAACACGTGAGGACACGGGGTGGCGGGGGCAAAATGCAGAATGTTTACGTCTAAAGCAGACGGTTTATGCAGTTACCACTGACATTTCAACGGTTACTAAGTTGTGTTGCTATCTGTAGGCGTATTATTGCATACCTATATTAACACACGAAACTGATCTGCAGTAAAAAACCGACAGTTATGAACAGTGGGAGCCTTTGCAGGCCAAATGTCGCAGAACATTTTTTCTTAAGAATGTTAAATCGTAAATTCGAGAAACTCAGTGTGGAATATTTGACATATAAAACAATGTGGACAACATGGCTAACACCTTCAGATTCAGGAGTACTGCGATGAAAAACTCTAGTCTAGCCTGTTCTCTTTTTAACGTGAGAACAAGAGACACATTCCATTGAAGTTCTTAAGTGATGTCTAATGCGCCTACTTTCATTTTGCAGTAATAGGCCCTACCACGCTGATAAATGGCATTTCATATATACCTGAATTCATTCGATACTTCTGCTGAAGTAAACGCCATATTTTAAGAAGAATATGTGGATTATATGTGCAGATGACGTGTCTAAAATATTTGTGCAAATTTATAAATCCCGGCAGTTACGTTTGCTAATTGTGTTGCTGTCCTGCTGTGTTCACAACAAGTGCAAATTGTACTTCCCTGCACAAATTGGTACTCAAGATGTATTGAGTTAGCAGCTTCAAGAACCATAATAAATTACAGTTTTTTGTTTCAGATTAGAAAATTTGGATACGATTTTACTAAACTGCCCAACATGGGAATATTTAGCTATATGGTATGCAGAACATTTTATAGATGCTTATGAAGTATTTTGCTTATCACATATAATACTGGCTGCGTTTTATATATATCCAAATATTATTACTCAGAATGGAAAGGCTACATGGATAAAAAAGGACCACTTATTGAATAAGAGTGGGTAATATTACGTATACTGAATTATTAAAGGCGAGTAAACTCCTTGCTGCTACATAACACGCAAGATTCCATTATTACGGTAACTCGCCCACAAGAACTGTAGACAGGTACACATTTCTTGCTAACCTCGCCTCAGAGATCAAAAAGCTTTACGTGATTTCAGGCGTCCGCCGCAGTGTAAACGAAATTATGGCTTCTCCGGGATATTACGCGTCGTAGATTGGTAGTTAGTTATGGATGTTTCGGGACAGCCTATCGGTAACATCTTCAAGGGTCAAGTGTCCAGTGCTGCTTTTGGACTGCTTAAGCCTTGAAGATGTTACCGATAGGCTGTCCTTAAACTTCGGTAACTAACTACCAATCTGCGCTGCCTAACATCCCAAAAGAGCAAATGTATCATAGAAACACTTGTAGAAAAGTGGGCGTTTAAGTTCTGCCGAGAACTTGCGATGAAACTTTTAACGGCAGACCGACTGAGAGTAGCCGAAAGTTCGCCTGGGTAAGGGTCCGGTAATATCAGTTGCAGTGGTTTGGCCGGCAGAACGTAGCTTGTCTGCAGGGGACTTCAATTCGAGCTGTTGGGATAATGACCGACCGGTGGTATCGTCAAGGATGTCGGGGCTAGAACAGATTCCGATAAGACAAGCAGAGTAGAGGTGTTAGGGTCTCACTGGGGAACCTTTCAACACGTATTTGCTCAAAGGTTCTCAGATCTTCTAGCAGAATTTCCTGAGCGCTGTCAGGTTTAGTGACTCGCCTAATGGACCATTTCGATAAACGCACGGTCGGTGTTTCTGAGATAACCAAACTGCAGTACAAATCGTCATTGCGTAGAGTAGGATGTGATGGTACACGAGTATGATTAGGGGCGAAGATATTTGGACCTAAGAGGGGTAAGGTAACGGGGGAGTGGAGAAGACTACATAACGAAGAGCTTTATGATCTGTACTCCTCGCCAAATGTTATTCAAATGATCCAATCAAGAAGGATGAAGTGGCGGGGCGTCTAGCACGTATGGAGAGAGGAAAGGTGTATACCGGGTTCTGATGGGGAAACCTAAGGGTAAAAATCACATGGAAGATGTAGGCGTAGGTGGGAAGATAATATTAAAATAGATCTTCAAGAAGTGGGATAGGGGTATGGACTTGATTGATCTGGCTCAGGATAAGGACAGGTGGTGGGGTTTGGTGAAGGCGGTAATGAACCTTCGGGTTCCATAAAATGTGGGGAGTTTCTTGACTAGCTGAGGATCTGGTAGCTTGTCAAGAAGGACTCTGCTCCATAGAGTTAATTACTTAGTTATATGAGTAGGGGCATCGCGTGATGTAATCAGGAAAGACGTTTGCGATAGCTGTGAGATGGATATAAATACGGACGAGGGACCCTGGGCAAGGAGGGGGAAACCTGGTTGACAGTAAGAGAAATTCTGAACTTTGTTTAAGACAACTAAACACTACCCTAATAACAGCGAAATAAAAAACATATCGCGTACGATATGTTGAAATTGTTTCTCTTTTGTGAGTTTCTTGTGTTAATTTCCAATAAACAAAGGCGTCTAGTCAACCGCGCTCGGTTCAATGTCTCCGTATCTCTGCTCATAGGATTCCGGCATTTTGTCGCTACCTCCTCGGCCTCTGTAGGCATTGAATAAAATTTTGAGCATGTAGGGGAGAATCGTTTTGTGGAAGGGCATGTTTTCCCTTGCCTCGAAAAGAGCATGGTGCTTGTTACTTACAGATTGTCCTTTGCCAACGTGTCGGAGGATGCTGTCTCCTGGCGTTAACAAATCTATGGTTCTTTAACACTGAATGCGCTGTTATAAGAAAAATATTTGACCATAAAATGTAATTTTTAATAATTTTAGGAACCTTTATACAAGTGGTAACTTTTTAGTTATATCTTGGGTTAATTTTATTTTGCGACAGGCGCATTGTAATTTGGCGTTTGTGTGTGCTACGCCCGAAGATGGCAGAAACTGTCGATATATGGAACGAAGTCGAGTGCATATTCTAATGCGGAGGAACACAAAAGTTGTATTAGGACGGAAATTACCCTGAAATGTATCTACATAAATAGAATATGACGCGAAAGGATGTAACAGAAAATAAGTTAAAATAAGTTAGGGAGTTTAATGTTTTTTCCTCCTTACCAAATGTTACTCCGCTGATCAAATAAGGACACGCGAGGGTCACGAGGCGTGCATGGGAAAGAAGAGAAATACACCCATTATTTTGATAAGAAAACATGAATTAAGAGACCACTTGGAAGAACGAAATGCAGTTTGGAGAATACTATTAAAATGGATCTCTAATAGGACGGGAAGGTGTGAACGGAATTCATTCTGCATAGGATAGATGCAAGTATCCGGCTGTTGTGAACACGGTACTGAGACTTGCCTTCCTTAAAATGCAGAGAAGTTTGTGGGTGTACATTCTTCTTCGATACAACACGACGTCACTTGGTAATTGATTCCCTACTCTTCCAGACAGCGTAGGGGTCACATCTTCAAGGATCGAAATGTCAAATAATCTTATTCTTTGCCATTTCGACCCTTCAGAATGAGGGCAAAACGTTGTCTGGAAACGTCGGGAAAAAATTACCCAGTGACGCAGCTTTATATCTCAGAAGAAAGGAAACCGCATCTACACTCCTGCAAAAAACTAAAATCCTGCAAGAAATTTCTTGACTCGCAAAATGAGTGTTGTCTTCTGAAGAAGGCCTGTGCTGTAAATAGTTGTTATGTATAAGAGGATCACAAGGTGTGGCGGACAAATTGGAAAAACAAGTGTTAGCAGTATGAGAAACAAGCAGACGGACGTATAGATGGGTTTCTGATTGCGACAGATGGAGATGGTATGTCGGGGTATCGTAATTTGTCTCTCGGCCATACCAATGCTACGTGTCGTTTGTATAACGATGAACGGTGCTTGCAGCAACACATTTGTTACCATTAACGGTGTCCTGCGCTGATATTGTGTTATCAGGACGTTCAGGAGTGTTACGTGTAGCGATAATGAAGCGTGTCACGACGATCGATGTGCATTTCATCAAAACAGGCGAATTATGCGGACTGACAGCGAAATGAATGCATTTGGTGTACTGTCATAGAATTACAAAAAAATTGCGCTTTGGCTTCTATCCTTAGACTGTGTTCCAGCCGAGATACGGTAGTCAGTACAGTGATAGGCTAGGCGCTAGACAGCCGAGAAATTGTCGTCCAGTTGCTGGCAAGTCTTAAGAGCTTGTTCTCTTCTCCAAAGCATGCAAGAGCAGCTCTGATGCCACTCAGCCACCTAGTCACTGGATACCAGGGGGCTCTTCGCCGGCGGCAAAGGGGCCGAAGCGTGAAGCAGACCTCCATGTAGCGCTGAGGTTAAGAAGAAGACAGCTATATTCCGACACCCCCACAGGCCCTCACGGCGTGCACAGGGACAAATCTACCTTTACTCTTCTCGTATTATAGAACTCGGGAGGCCCCGTTTCGCATATCATTCGCAGTATTTTGAGTTTTTATTCTTTTTGTTCATTGTATTCCCTTGTATATTGGTCTGCAGATGTGATTAAACGTAACAGAGGAAGCATGTAAATATTTCATTCGTGGATTGTATTTTGCACTGAATCAAACGGTACATGTACACGACGAGTGAATGGAGAGGTATTTTGGGAGAAGTTGACTAGGGGCGATTTTATTGTAGCCTGCTCTTCAAACATTTGCCTGCAGAGACTGACGAAGGCCATGCCAAATTTAACATGAAAACACGTTATTCTGTTCAGCTGATCAACCGTAATCTTTCCAAAAATGATTTTGAGACGTGGAGTTTATTAATTTTAGTGAGTGAATGAATATTGACCTCGGGGCTAAGAACTGATAAAGGAATTTTTACCATTTCTGCTTTCCAGTATAGAGAAGTGAAGTTAAGATGTAACTTTAAACACAGCTTATACTCCATGTGCCATGTGCTTTAGCGGAGATTGTATCTTAGTTAGGTCGTTTCTGTGATTCTCAAAATAAATGTCTGTTATGTCCACAGGCATTGTTAACTGAATAATGGAAGGATGTATTTATTCAGTGAATTTTGCACTTCACAGGGCAGAAAGAACGATCGCTGTCGGAGTATCGGAGTCAGGGTATTTAGCTTAGCATGGATATAAGAACAAAACACAGAATTTCAAGACAATTGCCCGTGTTATTAAGTGGCAGGAGGCTGCGCTAAGGAATCGTCAGAGAGTGTCTTGTAACCTTTTAATGCCTAGCGGTAACTTTACATAGGACCAGGTTTAACATTAAAAAATTCTACATGGTGCCCACATTGCGTTTATGTGTTTTGTACGGATCTCAGAACAAACAGCAACTTTTGCCTTATAAAACATTACGAGACTGGTTTTTATAACCGAAGTGGAGAGTGTTTACAGCGCGGTACGCACTGAGTCCTTATATAAAACAGATACGCTTCGTCTTTAAAGGGTTAAGAGGGTTGTGATGAACTACAAAAATGTAATAAAGTCATTACTGCATTGTAACCTGTTATACGGCGGTAATTCGGATATCTGGGCTCGTATTTATATGAAAATGTTATGGGCTTATTTCAAGACGCAGCTATATGGGGTGAAGCAAATCGCACATATGAAAGCAGCCTCTCCCCCAAACCAGCGCTGCTGAATGCTGTTGCAGGAACCGGCAATAAAGGTTTTAGAACTTCTTATATTTTGCCTTCCCTTTCGTCCTTCTCTTCATCGTCGTCTTGCCATATTGTTTACTTCCATTTATGGTAATTATTTATCTCATCTTACTGCTGCTACAGAATTCTTCCTATACCGCGTCGTATTTTCACATTCTTGTGCTTTTGGTTAGGTTTTGTTTTCTCTGTTTTAGCAGATATATAGTCGAACGGAGAACGGGTTCCTAGGATATTCTGTTCTGTACTTTCTTTCCCTCTTTTAACATTTTTATGTTGAATAGTCCTGTTGAAATATAAGCGTTTCAGTTTATTTTGCCTTAGACTGTATTACTGTATTGTCCTGCACATGTGTTCGGAGTTAGTTCATATTCATTGACTCAGTACGTTACAGAAATTTATCTAACGATCTAAGAGTGCTGAAATAAATGACTTTAACACTCTGTAGAAAATAAATGGCACTTTCTGCAAATTTAGTGTGTGTTTGAAACTAAGCAGAGTAAGGAAAATGTGACAGAGGATAAGAAACAACCCCTGAGGAAAGGAGGGTTTCATGCCTTTATCCCGGAGGTGCGGTGGATGGAGCTCAGTTCTAAAGAACCCCCATTTTCTGTTGTCAGTGTAACATCAATTACCGCAAATATGATATTTGTTAGCGGCCTTGTTCTGCAGATTTACTGCTCATATTGTACCGGTCTACGGACCCCGATATTACGCTGTGATGTGTTCTGTTTAGTAAAGTGCCTTCAAGAATGTCGGAACTGTAATGACGTGTCATATTTTCATGCGGGTGCATCACAAAGTTCTATATTCACGCCAGATATTCATAGTTTGTAAGAAAACAGCACGAGACATAGGCGTGGGGAGTTTAATTGCTTCCAGTAGGCCAACATGTCTTACCGACATATCGTCACATACATTTCAGCTGGCAACCTCGATCCAAAATTTCGAGTAGACACCACTTATTTATTTGTATGATCTTAAGCATGTTAGATACATAATACCCCAATAATTCCTTCCACTTCAAAGTTCGCCTCCTGGCAGTGTTAGTATGTCTACGCGCGTTCGCATAGTTGCCAAAAGTGCCTGTTATCTTTACCATATCTGTCCGTCCGTCCTAATATATCAGCGCGGTTCCCACTGGACGTACGTGAAATTTGGTATTGAGGGCTCTTATGAAAATCTGTCGTGGAGTTACAAATTTGATTAAAATCGGAAAACTTGCCTGTCACTATACATGAATACCTAAGTAAGTTGTATCGTTGCCGGCGACAATAAATCACTATAAAAAGTCCACTTCCTAATGAAATTGTATCAGGGTGTTAGTACGTGTATAAGCGCGTAGGTGAGGATTACGCGAACGCGCCACGGTGTAATGTTAAGCGCACATTGCCTATCTTGTTCACTGCAGAAAGTTCAAAGCAACAAAATGTAGAGGTGCTCAGTAGCGGCATCATGCCGAGTTGCAGGAAACTCTTGTCCATTGGTGTTTGGACTAAGGATGTTTGTGTTTGACTCTGGGACGTTTTGAAGGACAGATACAAGCAGCACACCAGCACGGCTCCGAAAAGGCCCCGCAGGGTTGTTTGGAAATCCTAACAACAACTCGGACAAATGGGCGGCTCTCAGGAGGCGAAGGTTTTGAAACTTTCTTTTAAAATGCTAGGCATAAACTAACACGCTATAAAAACTGCTTTTTACGGTTTTCTTTAAAGACAAAGAATACTGCATACGTCAATAGACTGAAAATATGGCTCGTAGCGTTGTATGTTTCCTGAACTTCAGCCATCGCTTCAGTTGTTTAGAACCTCAGTAATACAAAAAGGAATTCATATATGTGCTTGAGGTTATCCTGTTGCTGTGTTATGAAACCAAACAGAAGCTGCTTTTAAGAGATAGGTTTAAACAAAGCCTCCCCCTAGGGCGTAAAAACCACAATCTGAAATTTACTTTCATAATGAAAAGTATGGTAATATGAACTGAACTGATTTTTTTTAAATATTAAAGCGTATATCAATGGTGTCAAAAATAATTTTTACAGGCTATTTAAGAAGAACTGAAAGCTCTAAACAGCGAACTGTGGTGTAAAAATGGATAATTTAATGTTTAAAGAGCTAGTTGATTTTCGGTCTTTTAATTGTCTTTATAAACGTGGTATAAATGTGGTATAAAGAATGAATTTTTAATACCGTATCCTATACATTTTTAAAATCCAACTCCATGTCACAGAATTATTATTGAGAAAGTGATACTTGCCCACCTGGGCAAGAAATTTACCCTACTTTTAGTGGGCGAGATGTTTCTTTGGTCCCTTCACGAGACCCCTACACTGGACGTTACCATAGGCCAGGTGAATTTCGTTCAGCCCATCGTACGTTATTTCCTGCTGAATGTAAGACGAATTACTGGTCAATGTGCTAGACGAAAAAAGACGAAACTGACGTACGAGGTACTAAACTAGGGTGGTTTCGAGTGCAGTACAAAGTTTTATCAGCAATCGTCAAGAAGCAGCAATTCGTAATTAAATGTAAACGTTTCCGTGTTTTTACAGAATCTAAAGTTTCATTTCCTTTTCGCGAAGCTCTCCACTAAATCATATCCTGAACCACCTTAGTCCTTTTCGTGCCTTTCCACCCTTCTTTTGTTATGTAAATGTTGATCCTACGCTGATTTCCACGCCCAAGCGTCCCAGATGGTCAATTTTCTTGAGGGTCTGCAACAAACGTGTTGTGCACATTTCAAATTTCTTCATGCTTCAAAAATTTTCGCCCATATTAGCCGTCTTTAATTAATCACTTTTTTATACTAATGACACGAAGTATGAAGTCTAATATCAACCAAGAAATGCAAAGATTATTGATGGTTGATATTAGACTTACGATAAAATGAACGGTATGTACAATATAAAAAACGTATGAAGTTCTTCGTCATGTATCTTTCTGCGCCATCTTGTAATTTCTCGTCTCTTAAGGTTGAAGTATTCTCTCCAGCACCCTTTTCGTAAAACGTCCTCAATCTATTTTCCTCCCATTAAGTTAATAATAAAATATCGCGCCCGTGTATATATGTACCATATACAGCACCGATTTTATCCTAGTTGTATAGTTCTGTGATTAAAGAGTATTTTCTGAGGAAATGACAAGATTTACCGAGATGTTCTCTTACCCATAGTACTTACTGGAAAATTACATTCCTGATTTCTTTGAGATCTGCTAAAACTTGTGATATATTACTAAGATATTATCCGGGGAGATACGTAATTAAAAATGTTGATAATGTAACGTCAAATGTTTCACATGTTTCAGTCGTTTTTCGAGAAACAGCCGTGTCATATCCGATCTTCTATCTCACGCCTTCATTTTTGGTTCTGCTCATTCAAAATAGTGGATCATACATTCTCTATTTGAGACTGTAATTTAATACATTCAAATCTGCTGGAAAAGGGTATCTTTCTATATGAAAGGGAGAAAGGACTTTTCGTTGTTTATATTTTTTCTCTACGTTTCAACGTTAGAAACGTAGAGAAAACGTAAAAGAACTTAAGTAATGCTCACAGGAACAGCTCATTCTCTGTGACCATGAAGCCACTGTGCTAGATTTTCCTGCTATTAATCGTTATGCCTTAGGCAAACTATTATTCCAGCCGTTGCCCAGAGCAGCTAATGAAATAATACAATCTGCGCAAACAGGCGATATGTGACCGCTTGGAACAGGTCGACAGAATTGGTTGCATCGTTGACAGTGTTCAGGGCGTTATGTAATTACTGCACGCCACTCTGGTAAAGGCATTCATCAGTATTATACAAATAATCAGGAGGGTCCATCTCTGATAATAAGACTGATCTGCATTGGGGGGGGGGGGTTTCTAGTGTCTATCTAGATAAATGTCTGCATAGAACCCTCAAATGGGCCACATGCACCACTGCCAGTTTTTCTCATTTCTGTCCTAATAACTTTATATTTTAATTCGACGCTAAATCTACCGAAAACTGAGGTATAATGAATATAACGCCCAAGTATTATTTAAAAGGTCCTGAATTCGAACAGTGTCAAGGAGGTCGGCTATGTTTTGTCGTTATTTCTACACCGCGAAAGCTACAGTGTACACATTATTAAAAAAAGTTGTATCCAGTTGAGCAAGCGTCGTTAATAGGTCAGGCGATGTTAAACAGATAACTTTCTGTTTTTTATATCTGAATAACGTGTAAATATATGCATGATGGGGAAGGCATGTGTATCGATTTATCGGTGTATATTACATCAAAATACACTGAACGAGTTTTCAATAAACATGAGATTTGTATCTACACTAAACTTTGCGGAGCGAATTTAATTTTGGCTAATACCGTTATGAAATACAAACCTTCCCTTAACTTTGATGGTCAAAAAGAAATGACATCCGAATCGGCTCATGAAAAAAGAATGGGCATGAAATAAAGTAACTGGTGAGATAATTGTCTAAGATTCATCTTTGCAACCAACTTCCACGTGGCCAATATTTATCAAATTCCAAGGTGAAGTGGACTGTACCGGACGTGGCAATTACTTTGGACAATGCCCATCGTCTTTAGCTTTCTCAGACACTAGAGAAAACACAATAGTAATCTCTAGCTGTTGAAATCTGTCCTAAACATAAAGCAGCCACTCTCTGAAGTAATTATTGTGAATTACCCCTAAACTAACGGTAAGGACAAGCAATCTCTTTGCCCAGTTAGCATTTTGAATAAATGATACGCCTCCATAAGTATTCCATTTCAGGCGAGTTCGCAAAATTGCGAAAAGCGACTGTTAGCTTCGTTGTGTCTGTCCGTCCGTCCGCATGGAACAACTCGACTCCCACTGGACGGATTTTCACGAAATTTGATATTTGAGTATTTTTTTTAAATCTGTCGAAAAAATCGAAATTTCGTTAAAATCTAAAAAGAGTAAAGAACTTTGTAATTTTTTATAATATCTCGCGTAATTCTGCTTAGAATGAGGAATGCTTCAGAAAAAAAAGTTGCACAGAAAAATAAACAGGCATTTTGTGTTCATTAACTTTCTTGCCGAGTGCCCTGTATGAGATAATGTGGAAAACTATAGTAGAGACAGACAGGCCACAGACGACAACAGAACAGAGCGCATGCGCTTCTCATGCTGGATAACTACACACACGCACACGCACGCACGCACGCACGCACGCACGCGCACACACAGTATCGCTCAGAACATGTAATGCTTATTGCTTTCCCACAGCAAAAATGGTTACGCGAACGCGCCTCAATGTAACGTTTATACGTACATTGCCTGTCTGAGTGCAACATAACACTGAAGTAGGCGAAACTTAGAATATTCAATATTTCGTAAGTCTGTAAGCGAAAAAGTCTTGCATGCATACATATCGGCTATCGAGTATAACGAAATACGAGGAAACGCAGTACTGTATGTGCAGAACCGTCTGTAATTGAAGGATGTCGTCAGCACTAAACGCGTTGACAAGCGATGTTTAATGTTTTCCTTACCAGCTTTAAGTGTAGCCTTGAATTGAGCTGTGGGCATATCCTTAGAAACGAATTATTGTACAGAAGGGATTTTTGCATTGAAGTAGTAACTCATTTCTTTCTGTTATTTGTGAAACAGATGCAGATGGAAGTCGAGGCTGTTGGGAATGTGGTCCGCAACCGCCCAGTCGTAGGGCCGTAACTGCCAAGTTGTCGGACCGTAACTGCCCAGTTGTCGGACCGTAACTGCCCAGTCGTAGGGCCGTAACTGCCCAGTTGTAGGGCCGTAACTGCCCAGTTGTAGGGCCGTAACTGCCCAGTTGTAGGGCCGTAACTGCCCAGTTGTAGGGCCGTAACCAGCCCGTTTGGCAGTATGGGGCACAGACCTTATTCTTGTATCCATGTTTATAATAGTTAACATCTCTGGGGAGTACGTCTGCATATTGGCAATTGTAAATTTTATTGTAACCAAAAGGAAATCTTTGTCCTTACGGTCTCCTGTGATACTGAATAATAGAGGGTTAATGAAGCACTTACACTATAAGCATAGGACGTATTGAATCAAACTGCCAAGTCAAACAAGCTTATTATTGCATCCGGAGAATGTTAATGCAGAATCCTGGTGCAAATTATGTAGCTACCGTTAGATTTAGAGAGCCTTTGAAATTTATGGTACCTTATCCCTAACGAGTAACGTGATTGCATTACAAGGCGTTATATCATTCGAACCGTGCATTTTCGTTATGGATTGACCAACTAATGCACTATTCGAAATTATATATGGACCTTTACACGTAAGTTCCTACGTACGTTTCGACGATCAAGTCGTCATCATCAGGGGTCACTGGTGCAAAGCCCACATAAGCAACCACATGTCAAAAACACTAGGTTATTTACACTCACTAGGTCTTGTTGCCACTGTACACACGAATACGTCAATAATCATTAAATTGTCGGCCCTATGCACCGGCAGCATTTACCCTCTCCCCAGGAGATATCCCCTGAGTCGACCCCAGGACCACATTAAATATCTCAATGACCCCATCGGGAATCGAACCCGCGACCTTCCTTCCAGTGCCTCAAACAACTGCCCCACCGCGTACCTTAACACTTAGTTTTACCTGTATTTATGCCTTCTAAATGTTTCCCCTCCCGTTATGATTCCCGGTCAAAATTTCGTTTGTGTGCATTTATCATCCCCAGTGAGATGAATTACGAGGACGATGACAACGATACGACGTTGCAGGATTATAACAGTTCTTGAGTGTGTTTAGTTTAGCCTTGCTCCTTCAGATTCAAACAAAATTGCAGAACTGTTTTGTCAATAGAATAAAAGTGATCGGTAAAAGCACAGAAGGTTGAAACAAAGATTCCATTTTATTTGTAATTGACTAATTTTGTGTAAATTGAACAGTGTTAATTGAACTGGAAGATTGCAGACCTGTAATTTGTGTTTCACTATTATAAGATTGTGTCATCTGAGGGACCTTCTGAAGCTCCAAGTCTCAGTCCTAACACTCCGGCATTTAATACGGTGGTCGTGCGGAGATGTTTAGACCGAATGAACATTGTCACTATCACGTACAGAATTCAAGTGCTGAATGCAGATGGCTTCTTGACGATTATCTAAAGCCTTTAACGTCGTGTTTGTCGAGAGGAAAACGTAAGAAATATGCCGTGAATAGTGCCGATTTAATTTCCTCCATTCTTGTGACTGACGAAAGAACCCCTGTTCCTGTAGTTTATGGCTGCTGAAATGCAATCTTTAAAAACGGTGGGCTATGCGTCTTCGTCCTTTGTCGTAGTAAGTCCGCGTCAGCCAAGCAGGACAACAGAATTTTCTTAACTGATGACAGTAGAGTTGGTTACATGTAGAAGAAACTGAGGCAGAGAATACATTGAAAGTAAGATATAATTTAGCTGATGGATAAAGAAAGATTTTGGTGTGGGCAGAAGCAGAATAAATCCCAAATACAAAAAAAAAAAAAAAATAGTCACATTTTTAGTACGTATTATTCAGCATTTCAGTAGGTACCATTTCAACATGGTGAATGAAAAGAGAGGCCCATGAAGTTTATTTTCTTGACTTGCAAAAACATGACTTTTTTAGGGTTACAGTGACTAAGCTGCGGCGGCGCATATCGCGATGAAGTCATGCATATGGTAAGTAAACTGCATATGAACATTGTGTAAAGGTTTGTACAGCGGTTGAATTAAATGAATGCTATTTTGGGGATTGTCTATTACCTAAGGTACGGACCCGGGAACGTTTGCTCCTACGGTGTAGGAACACCTGCGTTGTGTCAAATGATCTGCTGTGAAAAATATGTTGCTTAAACTGAAGACTCGAGTTGATCTTGTTTTCCGCCTTTGCCTAATAAACGCGAACGGAAATTCGTCAAGATAAAGAAAGATAATCAAAAATTTGGTAAAGAATTTATATGAACGCTACTGCAAACAGTTTCTTGGTACAGGACTTTCCCTTCTGATTTGAAACTTGTAGCTGTTTAAGAAATCTGAAGTGTCCTGGGATCTGATTATTCCCCATATTTATCACAGAGTGCCACTCTCATGCTTCGTCCGGAGTTCTACAATCCACTTGACAGTGCTGCAACACATTTGCATAAGCACCATATTAAGATTATCATTCCAGCTGCGCTTTTGTCTCTGAAATTGTGCCTAACACACCGTATGGGTTATTAGTTATGCCATTCTCTCTACATATGGAATCGCTGCAACTTCCTGTGGATCAGCCACATTAAAATGTCAGGACTGAGAGTGTGATGTAGATATGTACATCTATGATTATCACTGCTGTTGTCTGAAATTAAACTACATACATAGAAGCCTTCGTATGATATTCTTCTTGGAATACAAATAGCAATTCACAAGAAACCGTCCCTTTGCTTGACTTTTTGTAGAACAAATCTCGTCTTATCTCAGTCTTTCCGTTTAGCATGAAGGGTGACTGGGTAGACCCTTAAACAGTAGCTTATTGTGTGAGATCAGCCACACAAAAAACCAGTTCTTCACAAACACGTTCAAACATAACATCTCTTCGATGTGCACGTCTGTATACAATTAAAAACGCCGCTCTTTTGGACAGTGTATTCATGAAATATAAAAACAGCAGCTTTCATTACGATTAGTCAACACGATCCGATTTTTTTTGTAACAGGTAAATGGTCGGTCAGTCTGCGTGGATATTTCTACACATACGCACACTCGC
The DNA here is from genome assembly GCA_013340265.1 of Coptotermes formosanus. Lineage (NCBI taxonomy): Eukaryota > Metazoa > Arthropoda > Insecta > Blattodea > Rhinotermitidae > Coptotermes > Coptotermes formosanus. The sequence goes on along the minus strand of BLKM01011093.1, from coordinate 2,670,469 downwards.
ATGGCTAAATACCCATATGGTTAAATGTGGTTAGGATACTCAAATTTCAGGTCTCAGTATAATATATAGTGCTTTAAACTATACATACTTAAAAAAAGATGTAGGCTATTTTATGTAGTGAAATTGGTATTAATTATATCAGCACAAATCAGCTAATGTGATCAGGTCAGTAACAAAATTATCACCTCAAGTCGGGGATGAAATTGAAAATTGCGTACAATTACGTACAATTTTTGATTGAAAACGCTGAATGAACGGCCTAATTTTGGGACACACGTGCAGATGAGAGGATAAAATGCAGGCAGCTCTCTGTGAAGTAAACGGTGGGAGTCGGATTGGAATCTTCTGGCTCATGATAGTGTCCATTTGCGTAATCTTGCGAAATTTCGGGTTCCGCTAAGGGGTGAGCGACTGTCAGGTTTTCAAGGAGGCTGTCGACCTACAATTAATTAAGTTAATAAAATTACTTGGAATTCAATGAAATGAAATTGTATAGAATTACGAAGAACTGAATTGAAGTGGATTAAATGAAATGGAGTGGATTTACGTGAAATGGATTGGCTTTAAGTGGGATGGAATGGATTGAAGTGGAATGAAATTCAGCGAAATGAAATGGGGCGGAATGGAATGAAGTGGAATTTGACTCAATGGAATTTATTAGAATTGAATTATATGGGGTGGGATGGGATAAAATGGGTTGGAATGGAATGAGAAGAAACAAGGTGAACTGGAATGTCATTAAATGGAATAGAAATAAATGAAATGAAATGGAAGGAAATGGAAGTGGAATGAAATAATATGAAAGGACGGAAATTGAACGTAATCCAACGTAATTGAATTTAATCGTCATTACGACGGAGCCTGACGGAATTATTTGACGTCGCAAGAGCTATCCGAGATTGAGATTGATAAAAGAAAGTGAAAAAGGAACATCTCGCTGTAGGCAATTTCTCAGTTATCATAAGCATTCTTTCTGCCTGACCCACTGTTATAAAATATGCATATCTTAATTTCCGTATAACAATGGATTCGTCTTTTTAAAGAACGTAGCACGGTTTATGTTATTGTGATATGTGCCGTCAGCCGGCATTATTCAGAACACGGCGCTTTTTAACAGTACAGGTGTAAAGTGATACAAGTGTTGTTGGCTATATTCGCTTGTCAGTATCACAGAATATGAGGGAACTTTATAATAAAATCGGTTTCATCCCATTTCCACAGACTTCATTTAGGCCCAACTGTTGTTGAAAAGAAGGTAATTTGCACTCCGCACATGAAATCATATTCCCAGGTCTACAGAAAAGCTTCCTTTCTGCCTGGTATACACATCACGATTACATAACAAGAGATCAAATGCCCCTGTTAGCCATTCTTTCTGGTTACTGCACCAAAACTCAATTATTTTGGAACGTTTCAATGTGTAGGCTGTACGCAAGTTGTTTGTGTGTGACCTAGACATCCGGTGGTAAATGCCTTCATATATTTCAGCCCCTCTTGTTTCTTGTCTGCTAATGATGAATCGGCCTTAACACTATGTCGCCATCTGAGGCCAGCTGTTCCTCTGTCTCTCTCACTCCTTAGACATCAACATACTGTGGTTGCTGTATGTACCGTTCGTTTCGCTTTGCTCCCTAAGACCTCCCATTTAGGACAGACAGGCAGTGTTTTAACATCCATTCAACTTAAGCAGATATGAACACGCGCTCTCACACGTATATACATACGGCTAGCAGAATTCAGGAGGTTTCCTGGACTGGAAATACTAGCGTCTCTTTTGGGAAGCTGTGTTATACGTTTGTTGGAGATGCAAGAGCGCTAAATGAAAGGTTATAACGCTTGTGACGGCGCTGCCTTTACTAACACTAAGTTTTCGTATTTCAGACAAAGAAGATAAGTTTGTATGACATAGGGCTAGACTTCGTATAACTGTTACCCCAGGTATCGACGCTGTACGGTCTGCAGTACTGAGAGCGTCGTAAATTAAGCCACAGTATAATTATCTTGTATAAATATGTTACATTTAAATTCTAGCAGCAAAACATTACGAAGTAATGCAAGTACACCAAACTCAATGGAGATGCACTTCAGTATACATTTATAAAATTGTCCCTTCAGCAGCAGCTGAGTAACATAAAATTTAGTCTAGCGCAGCTGATGTTTACTTTTAAGGAAAACACAGCTACGTGTTTGAGCCATATTCAAGCCATTATCACGCTGTATAGTAAACTGAAAGATTCTGTGCAACATGTGTATAAATAACACATGATAAAATGCGGTGCAAGTTTCACCTGTTACAGTTTCATATTCTTGATACATTGCTTCTTCAGTAGCCGTCTATTTAATGACGCTAATTCAATTGTCGGGCTCATATAACCTCGGATAAAAATAGAGTCTTATGTAGGCAATTATGAAGGGTGGTGATGCAAAGGTGATGTCCGTTTCAAAGTACTATCTCTGTAGTGATGTAGAAGGCTAGAAAAATTGCGAAACCCCTGCCAGGTGCATCAGTGTTCCGGGAAGGATTCGGACTGCTTAGCTCTGACGCTCGGAAAAGGCCAACATCCGGGCTTCTCAGCGAGATATCAATCCTATTATGAGGAACATTATATACAGTCTGTTTGTAACTGAACCGCTACACCGCAAGGTAGAAAAGGATCGGATTACGTGAAGTGAAGTGAAAGTTGTAAATGAAACACTGCCGAGTAAGTGACGCTTTGCAAGTACGGAGCTGGAGAAGTTTCGTGTTAAGTTTCCGATAGTTTCGATATGGGAATAAACGTGTTCACACAGGTAGGGTTGATGGAGCCAGTACAGGAGGGAGTTCAGAATGGAATGCTTTTTGATCATAATAAAAGTGTTTTCATGACTTGCTTCAAATACTGTAGGCTTTTCTACTGACGGTTAATTTAGTGCACACATCTATCGGTACACACACACACGAACCCGCACACACACACAGACAGTGCATCCGAATGAGGACGAATTTTTATTGTGGTATCAGTCCTAGTCTTTTTGGTCTCGTCGCAGAATTTGCATGAGTGAATTGATACACTTAGATAATCTAGCAAAATGGGAATTTTTGCTGCAATTAATATTTACTTCCCTTTATCTTCTGGCTGGACTTGCACGCACCATTTTTTATGTGCGATAATTCAAAACTATTTTTTGACATTCGAATTCTCTTCGATATTTCAACGTATTTCTAGTATTTGTTTGCGTAGTCTCAAACTCCAACTGTAGTAAAATTCTGTTTTTTTAATCTCTAATCAGTTCCGTGTGCTTTTGATATCGGAGTGTATAACAGCTGCGGCCGGGAATTTATTTTTAGGAAATCAGACACTTTTTGGCCCTGTTACTGCAGTTACTTTATTGCCTTCTACACAACAACTTCTGCTTCAAATCTGGGAGACGTGAAGTTCCAATATCGGCGTGGAAATCGGTTACAGGGCAGGAGGACTTTTGTGATTTTCATGTACCACTCCAGCTAGAATCTTGATATTAGGTCAAACTGTGCTTAATGTTTCTTAATTTGTAATGTATTATGCACCAATCTTAATATTTTAGGGGATTTAAACTCAGCTACTGGCAGTGTCATTGAATAAAAATGAAAATAAACACACGTTCAGAGATTTACAAGCATTTGTGCTTTAAATTCAGAAAAATTTTCAGAGTACTGAAACTGTTTGAATGCGTTTTAGAAACTGACGAATCAACCAAGAAATACCGTATCAATTTTTGACGTTACGCTGTTTGTCCGGCATTCTTCTTCCAACATTACCTCCATACGTTGACAAACTCATAGAGTGTTATTAGCGTGGGTATCGATACTGTTGGTTAAGTACCCATCAGATAACCTGAATTTGTCAGACACTGAGAAAAGTAGGTCGTGCAGTGAGACTGTATACTGAGTACTGGATTTTTGTAAAGTCTGCAAAAAGCAAATCACTTAGATTACGTTACTTCCATGTTTTACATTATGTGACGAATGGGGAAGGAATATCTCTTTAAAGAAATTGTTGCGAATAAGAGGTTTAGCAGTATCATTAATCAAATATACGGATAATGCGGGTAAATATTATGCTGTTCAGTATTATGCTACGAGACTGCTGACAGCTTTATTTTCGGAATCTGCCCCGTTTTCTGTACAGCAAATAGCTACATAAGAGTTTTTATGTTGTGGGTGAAACACATTTTAAGAACGATCTTGTTGAATAATATTGTAACGTTCGAAACATAAAATGCAAGATAGTTGGAATGATGACGTATGAGTACTCTTTACAAGTACTGGTACTTCCGCCAGACATCCCGTAGCCAAAGAACTGCCAGACCCACGTGTTCGAATATCCATGTACAGAGCTAAAATGGTCACGGAGGATACACGTAACGGGAAAACTAACAGAACACATTTGAGTGAAAGAGATAAGGTATTTTGTTTCTGAGTTATAAATTTCCAATCTTTCATTAATATTTTTTCTCGAGGCTTTAAATGCCTTGAAAAAATGTGTTGTGATTCTGTTTTTTAAAGCGAAGGGTAAAATTACTTTAACTCGAAGCTACAACAGTTGAGCCTTTACCCCTCAGTACGCAAAGAGGTCGTTCTTTCATTCATTCCCATTCACAAAATAGACGAAAAAACTGAGAACAATCATTAACATGAAGTTTCAGTTACATACCATATTATTTATTTTTCAGCTATCTTCGCTCTTTCTGAAATTAAAACCATGCTACCTGTACCAATATCTATAAAGTCGGTTTACTAATGATCTGAAGTTCATGCGGAAATTAAATCCTTTTAATTCGGGTTGCGGAAAGGGTATCCGAATTTGTAATGGCATCAGTAAAATGGGGAATAAGAGCTGCTCTAAACAGTATGCGCGTGACTGGAAATTAACTACCGCTTGTAATCCCTAAAGGAGGGATACGTTTAGAAGTCAGGTAATTAATTTCCTTGTTCTTAGTTTCTGTTCTTCTTATTTGCCCTTCACTTCAAGGCGTTCTTTATATCAGCCTTGTACACTTGCATAGGCCTTTATATTATAAATGTGCACTGCAGGGATTAACTGGTGTATTTTGTCAACTGACTGAAGACAGATGGTAGTTATGTATACCATCTGCTTTAACACCTAAGACACTTAGCATGTTGTTACGCTGTATATTTATGTGTTTCGTGTGATTCGGACCATAAATATTACAAGCCAACCCGGTTATAATGACATCGGTTTATGCGACGCGTCGCCAATAGCGTCGGATATTCTGTGGCAAAAATTAATTCGTCACCGTTAACCATAACATTGTACTCCTCGGTTATAATGACACTCGTTTATAATGACAGAAAATATTCAGTCCGTTTCATGACGTTATAACCGGATTAGACTCTATTTCCTTAGAACAGTGTTAACTGATTAGTCTTTCAAATGGAGGCATACTGTGTTTTCGGTGAGGTAGAAACCGAGGCTTTATATGTAAAAGGTAAATGTGAAAAGATAACGTTGTCCGTTACATGACACGAAAGCACAGAGGGGGAGTAGGGGTTTGGCTCCTCTCATTCTCAACCTCAGCACCAGACGGCGGTGAGGTTTTATACGGAACTTAAATGAGTGCCGCCACTCAGGGAGTAAGATATGTAAGCAGACAGCAGTTATTACCCCAAAAATTCTAGGGCATATATAGGCCTGTCTTACAAAGCGGTCTGAATATTAAGTTCTCTGGAGAGAAAATAGCCTTACGAATGGGATCAACACCAGCATATGAAATTCCAAATGAAATCAAAACCTAATATAATGTATTATCATGCTGTAATCATGGAATTTGTCATGGTCGGTGTTTACCTAATGGTTCGTGGCACATTTTACACGAGACTTTACCAACAGAAAAGTGAGTAGTTAGTTGGAATAATATCCGCACATGTAAGCCTAGGACTGAACCTCCACTATCAGCTCAGTAGATATCTCAGTACGAAGTATATTAAGATATGTAACGTATCACTGTTAAGCAAAGCTGATATTTTGTTTTCGAAAATCGCTTCAGGTTTTAGACCTAATTCTGCAACACTGTTTAACCTGCTGTCACATTCAACAAGGTTCTAGTTCCTTGTGACATTATTAAATATTATTTCTAAGGCCGTAACATTACAGCGCAAGTATAATTATGCCTACAGCAAAATACCCCGCAAGGTAACAACTGCGTGTTCTAGGACATATCTGCCCGTGAAGAAAAAGACACCACGGGCCCCGCCACGTTGGAATCCGATTACCCATTGCCATAGCGTCACATCCCACAACAACGGACTCCTGAGGCGAACAGTTTTAAGATGACTTGTTTTCCTATACTGGTTACTGTATTGCATGAAAGTAATTAACCTTAACAATACCTGAATTTTTCCGTAGGTTTTGTACGTATTTACTGCTACACAACGCTGATCATATATGTCCCTATGCAGCATTAATTGCGTGGTCTTTGTAACAGATGTGCGTTGTGTTTGTTGTGAATTAGGAATTGAATCTTTGTAAGCAAATTCAGACAGATGCTAGTCATCAAAATATTAACTTGCATAAGACATGTTAATGTGTCTCATGATTTGCTGGTTACTGTGATGAATGTTTTAAATCAAGAGTTTACAATCGTCATAACATCGTAGGTATATCTGAGCGTATGTAAACACCACCGAACTAATCTAAGCCACATTCAGTGACTTTAATATTGTACATACCGTGCATTGTCTTGTAGTTATTCACTAGTGCAGAAAAACCAACTAAGGGCACTTTTTCACTAACTTCAACTTATTCCTCACTTCCTCCTACATGTTTCGGCGCCACATGATGCCATCTTCAGGGAGTGCCACTTGTATGCTGTTTACTCCTGGGCCTTGATTGAGTTCCGTTGGTTGGCCTTCAGCCTTGTTTGCCGCCTTTTTTATATGTCGCTTCCTCTTGATATGAAGTGTTAAAATAATAAAAACTCTTTAAAATGTTAAAAGATTTTTAGATAATAGAGAACTCTGAATGTTTTTTTATCTAAAAGTATTTTAACATTTTAAAGGGTTTTTATTATTTTAACACTTTATATCAAGAGGAAGCGGCACATAAAAACGGCGGCAAACAGGCTGAAGGCCAAACAACGGAACTCAATCAAGGGTCACGAATAAACAGCACACAAGTGGCACTCCATGAAGACGGCACCATGGGGTGCCGAAACATGTAGGAGGAAGTGAGGAATAAGTGGAAATTAGTGACAAAGTGCATTTAGTTGGTTTCTCTACACTAGTGAATGACTAAATCACATTCAGTTTACCTCGCTGATTGTATAGTAATAAGTGTATTTTACTGTGTCTTAAATGAAGGCATTTCTACTTCGCAAATACGAATGGCTTATCTGAAGAATGTAGTAGGATCAAATTCCGAAACGTCGCATATATTAAATATGCTTAAAGTATCGAAGAACGCCCCTGTATCATTGCTGTAAGGAACACTATCGTAGTCATGGCTGCGTTTTTTGAAACTCAAAAGCTAATACATGAGAGCACCAGTACAAACTATTAGCCTAAAGACCTACTACACAGATTAAAATTAATTATGGTGAACATTCGCGCAAGATATATACCCTACGATTTTTTGAGACAGCTCTGCCCGAAACTAAAGTACAACATGGAGGTGGTCCTAGGTATTTGGAAGGTCCCGGTTTCAAGTTTCGGCACGCAGGTGGCAGACTTTGACTCATGTTTTCGTGAAGGTATTCTTCATTTTTCTAGTTCTCTGTTCGGATGATCCCGGTCTGAAATTTCGGCCCAAAGACGGCATGCTGTGACTTAAACAGTTCCGTGATTTTTCTCATCCCGTCCACATATATGTCGGTGTGTTACCTCAAGTTCGGATACGGCCGCGTCCACGTTCTCTCGAGTGATCAGTCTGTCATTCTACGCTATGGTATACAAGCTGTTTAAAGCAACGTTCAATAAACTCGTACATACAAAGGCATCCACTATATCCTTTTGTGTATACGCACCTGAATTTTCACGAGAAGATACCGGTTGATCCTTACGAATCTCTCGTAAGAAAATCAGGAATAGAAACTAATTTGTACCCGCGCGTCACTTTGACTTTATAGGTTTTACGGAGATTTCTTCGGGGTCGACTTCTCCATCTACACTGAACAGCACTCCATATTTCGAAAAAGGAGCACGACTGTATTACATTTGCTCACTTGGTGGTTCATATTTACACACGACTGCAACAAAGTCTAGAAGTGGGATCGTTATTTGTGGTCCAGTCCAAATTTCCTCCTCTCATTCTGCGACAAACAGCACCCGGCGGAGGGTGGGTTGAGGTTTGTCGGCAACTATTCAGACGAAGGCGCCGGCACGCGCGGCTATGCCGACAAAAGCTCCCATTAGAACAACGACGCCGAGAACGACAGTGAAGCCGTCATTGGTGGAAAGGCAGAGGGACGTGAGCGGGAAGCAGAATCTCTTATATCGCTTGTCAGCAGGAGCAACGTCTACTTGCGTATAAGTAAATGCTCCGTGCAACACTTCCTACAACTCCCCATTACAAAGTAATGTGCATCCGGAGACTTGGTTGGTCTGATCTTATACGCTGACGCTACGTGTCTTGTGCGAACTAGGTATGTGATTTGAGTGCTGTTTGAAATACACGTACAAGTGTAGATTGCTTTCCCCTTCTCTGTCGTTTTCCAATTTAAACCACATCAAATAGAAGTGACGCACAGGCCTCGACAGAATACCTACCAGTGTATTCCCAACAAGAAGCCTGTAGTGAACTTTACTGTGCGTACGGTTGCGTGTCAAGTTGTTACATAGACTTTTCAGATCTGTAAGACTAATATGGCGGTATTATCATTATTATTATTATCATCATTATTATTATGTTGTCGTCGTCATCATCTCTCGTCACGGGCCATTTCTCCCTGGTACTTCTCTTGAACAAGCGGTGATCGCCACCGCTCAGGTATCATGTTTCAGACTGCAATAGTTTCCGTATTAAGTGTGATGTTCAATTAGACGATGAAGTAAATACATTTATAAAATATATTCAACAAGTGGCTTGGGAAAGTACTCCTGAAGTCAAAAGAAAGATAGCAGGAAATAACTATCCAAAAGAAATAAGGGACCTAGTAGCTGAATAAAGGAAGTTAAGGAAAAGATGGCAGCAAACAAGAGCCCCAACAGATAAAACTAGACTCAATAACATCAGTCAAAGACTGAGGAGAGAAATCCAAGAAATTAAAAATGAGTCAATTAATGCATATTTAAGGGATTAACTGACGGTAGCAGCACAGATTATTCGCTATGGAAAGCTACTAAAAGGCTAAAAGGACCGATAATGCAAATTCCTCCAATAAGGAAAGAAGACGGGAAATGGGCTAGAAATGACGAGCAAAAAGCAGAAAGATTCGCCAACCACTTAGAAAAAATGTTTCAACCGCATGAAGAACAAGAAAGTGAAATAACATGGAAAGCAACAAAGCAAGAAGAAGACGAAGAAATAACACCTACGACACCACAGGAAGTGAAAAAAAGAGGGGAAACAACTGAAACAACTTCCTAGGAAAGCCATAGTAAACCTGACCAAATTTATCAATGTTGCATTCCGATTAAAATATGTACCAAGATTATGGAAAGTAGCAGAGGTAATAACGACACCCAAGCCAGGAAAACTACCGCATGAAGTTACCTCATATAGGCCTATATCATTACTGCCTGTGATACCGAAACTATTTAAAAAGGTACTGTTAAATGACTGAAACCAATTACTGAAATAAAAGAGCTGATCCCGACTTACCAATTTGGATTCAGAAATAAACACTCCACAATAGACCAAGTGCGCAGAGTAACTAGCCTAACCGAAAAAGCACTGGAAGAAAGAGAATTTGCGCTACAGTCTTCCCAGATGTAGCGCAGGCATTTGATAAGGTTTGGCATGAGGGTTTGATATACAAACTCGAAACATTCCTACCAAAGCAATATACCCAAATACTTAAATCATGTATAACCGAGAGACATTTCAGAATAAAGCAAGAAGAAGCATATTCAGACCTCAATGAAATAAAAGCAGGGGTGCCACAAGGAAACGTACCAGGTCCGGTCCTCTGCCTACTGTACACGAGTGACCTTCCAGCGCCAGAAAATAATACAATAGCCACAATGGCAGACGGCAGCTGTTTTAGCTGTAGGAAACAGCAACCAAGAAGCAGCAGAAAACCTACAACAAGCTGTCAATCAAATAAACAACTGGACAAAAAAGTGGCGTATCAAACTAAATGAAGCAAAATCAGTTCGCGCGAACTTCACTAATAAAAGAACACAATACATACCGGTAACCATCAATGACAACTAAATACCGCGCTCAGACACAGCGAAATACCTCCGTATGACGCTAGACGCTAAGCTTCGATGGAAAGTCCATGTTAAAAAAAAAGCTTGGTGTCAAATAGAGAAAAATGTATTGGCTGCTGGGAAGACGGTATACTCTGTCTCTACATAACAAACTTATGCTCTACAAGCAGATCCTAAAACCCATCTGGACGTATGGTATACAGCTGTGGGGATGTACAAAGCGGAGTAATGTTAAAATTATACAGTGCTTCCAACACAGTGTACTGAGGGACATCGTCGATGCACCTCGGTACGTGAGGAATAGTGATCTCCACAGGGATCTGGAAGTAGACACTGTGGACAAAGAAATAAAAATGTTCGCACGGAAACATGAGGATAGGCTCCACCGACACACCAACGTCGAGGCTTTACAACTCCTGGACAACAGTGATATAGTGAGAAGGCTTAAGAGGGTAAACCCCTTCGAGCTAGTGTAAAGTGTCAGGGAAAAAAGCAGAGTTGTGCTAGTGAAACACAAGAAAAACGTGTCTAGCTACAATTGCCAAAAACTAAGGAACGCCACTGGGTGAACTCTTATATTAAGATTAAACGTAGCATTTTAGGTCAAAAAAATTCACTCGTTAGTCTTAAGACTAGTTGTAATAATAGAAGCACAAAAAAGTACGATATTCCAAGTATAGCTGTCTTCTGTAGCGAATCTATTGAATGCTTTCCTGGTATGGCTTTTAAATTTTTCCTTACACCTCTTGTTACCATTCCGGTGGCTCCAGTTATCACGGGTATAACCATACATTTCATTTTCCACATTCATTGTATCTCTGTACATAAACTCTTGTATTTAGTTTATTTTCTGCTTCCTTTTGTGTGACATTTCTGTCCGCTGGTATTGCCACATCTATCAGTATGCATGTTTTCTCTTTCTTGTTTGTAATTATTATATCTGGCTTATTTGCCGTAACTTCACTGTCTGTATGGCCCCTTGATTCCATAACACTGTCACATTTTCATGTTCATATACTGGTTTGGGTGGGCGTGTGCGTGTGTACCATTTATCTGTCATTTCGACGCCTAGTGCTCTGCATATTGAGTAATGTAACTGCACACCAACTTTATCATGTCTCATTAAATATTCATTCTTCGCCAAAATGGGGCATCCTGAAGTTAGGTTAGTTTCTTCATGTTGTTTACACAACCGGAATTTACTGTCAACTTCTTCCTTCAAAATTTTATTTTTAAAACAGTTTGTACTAATTTCCTGATCTTGTGCCGCCACTATTGTACTTTCTGTTTCTCCCTTAAGGTTTCCAAATTTTAACCATCGATATGACGGTTCATTATGCACCAGTTTTTCATCTAACATCCGTGGAAATTGTCTATGCATCCTTTTCCCCCGCCACTTTTCTTTTGTCTTCTCTGCTATGCTGTCCTTTACTTGTCTTGTTCCTTTCTGCAATTCTGTCCTGAAGCTTCTGGCTGTTTTATTATTATTATTATTATTATTATTATTATTATTATTATTATTGAGGGATACTTACTTCAACGGGTCAGACGAGATGAACAGTGCAGATAGCATGGATGGGAATTCATGCAGAATTATTCGGAAACCTCGAAGGAAGGAAATTGCATGTACCCCGGAAGGTAGTACTAATGTGCAAAGGTAAAGTTTTCTGTGAAACTGATTAATAAGAAGCCAGGAAGATGTGTGGCGGAGTCGAGGTATAAGTCCATGCCTTCCTAACCTCGGTAGTGGTAGAGGAATGTGGTAAGAGTTACTTCCCGGCCGCTGTATCCACCGGGATAAAGCCCCCACTGCGCATTGCATAAGTGACTAATTAACAATCAGCAGGTGTGGGTGCTGTGGAGATACGTTTTAAAGAAACAGGATATGTAACTCTGAAACGGATTCATCTGGCTCGGGACATGATTATCGCAGGACTGTTTGAAACGTGACAATGAATCTTCCGGTGCGATAAAACCTGCACGACTGTCAGCCGCTCAGGAATTACTTCTAGAAGATAACGCAGTTTTTTTAACACGCGCCGCCAACATCAATGTTGAAGTGGTGGTGGCCAGTTAGGTTCACCGCAAAGGCTTCAGGAGCTCAGAAACACCAGACACGAAGTTGAATATTGAACTACAGACGGATGAACGCACACAAAGTAACAGACTGGCTGTATTTCTCATTTTACGTATAAGCTAGTGGATCATTCGAATATATAAAAGCAGACTGTCATGTGCAACTTGTTTAGCCAGCTGTATACGTAGATGCTCTCGGTAATCACAACAAAGTTGGAACATGATTGTGTTAATATGCACAAATTATAGTTTCAATATTGGGTCCTGAATCATAAGAGACCCTACCTACACACTATTAGGTACCGGTACACTGTGTACTGGAAGCGGGTGACATCAGTGTGGGAGAAACGTTTTGTACTAGTTCGCACTAGAACAATACCGCTGCTAGGTAAAGTGTGGGAAGCTACCATCCGTCTTCAGTGTTAACTCAGACAGTAATTCCTCAATTATTTATGATAATTCTTCTCATGGTACCTTAAAAATTAGTGATTTGATCTTGTATTCTGCAATGAATTGCGTGGGAAGAAGTAATCTTAGTATTTGTTTTGCCTGAAGTTGTCAGAGTATATCCTTCTGTGGCTCTAAAAACGCTGTGCCTGAAGTTGGCAGAGTATATCATTCTGTGGCTCTAAAAACGCTGTGCCTGAAGTTGTCAGAGTATATCCTTCTGTGGCTCTAAAAACGCTGTGCCTGGAGACTGTTGAAGAAGCTAACAGTGTGGGTGGGATTGCAGCCATAGCTACGCACGCGTGTGTTTTTCTTTTATTGATGGGTTCATTTAACTACGTGTCGAAGCAGAACTTTGATAGATCGGTTGTTAAAAATGTGGTCTAGCTGATTAAATAAGACGTGGGTTTTTTGTTTTCTTTTAATGGTTATGGAAACCGAGGAAGTTTTGTAGTTACGTATTTCGCGTTATTGGCTTAGCAGTAATTTCATTCAAAAATGAAAATTGAAATGTGAGTTAACCATTGAAGACTGTGAGAGTTATTTGGGGTACTTTGTTTTCTCCACCACATTCCAGCAGGGGTCCAGCTGATATCTTCATTAATCTGGCTTATTTATTTATTTATTTTATTTTTATTTTTGTAATACTGCCTTAAGTAACTCACGTTGTGCAGCGTTGAATGATGGGACGACTGATATATAATGAATTATAAAGCATGTGGAAGGAATTATGATGTATTATTTTGAAGTACTATTTGGCTTCAGGGACTGAGAAAACCACGGAACCCCTCAGAAACCTCAGTCGTTAGACGATCCGATAGTTGAGTCCGGCATCTTCCCAGCAGAACAGCTGGACTGCGACGTTCGGTAACATGTCAGGGTTGCCAATGAATAACGCGCCAAATATACATTCTTTCTGACCGTTAATATTTCAGCACACGTGGACAATGTTGAACAAGTTTTTTGTCTGTCTTACGCGTTTGCCTTATCTTTCTTTCCTTCTACTTTCTTCGTTTTTTGCTTTTTTATTCATCTTCCATCTTTAGGTTGTCATTACACTGCAGATATATTTTATTCGTGTTAAGATCTTTGACAATGGTTGGGATCGATTTAATATAACCGCTATCTCATTTCACGTTTAGCATACTAGCGATGTGTTTAAACCGTCCTGAATCCCATCCTAACCCCCGCCATTGTGAAAGTATATTTGTATAATATTATCCTCTCACCTGACGACAGAGGCGCAGACACCCTACAGACGTCTTATAGGCTTGTATAAAGTGTGCTTTAGTAATGTCCAACTGTAACGAACAACCACTTGTCAGAACTGTTTTAAATCCTTTCTTACAGAAAATGGCCACAGCGAATTAGAAGACTAAGAATCATGAAATAAACAACCAGAACATAAAGCCGTGAAGAAACACACGGAAGATGTATCGTGAAATTTAAAAAATGATAAGCAAATATTTTTCACTTCTATCCTCTGTAAGGGAATTCTGCAAACAAAATGGGCTGGGCCAAAAATTAATTCTTGCACATCCGAAAGAAGAATCGGCAGCTGTTAAAGAATTGCTGTAGCTAGCTATTCCGTGGACTTTTAATTTAAATAAAGGCAAGATTTCCAAGAATTTGACCAAGATCTGGACATTGTAACTATGCTACTTTAAGACAGTCAGTACCGACTAAGTAGGCCCATTGTGACTGTCATTTATTCAAATCCGATAACAGGCGGCGTCACTGAGTTCTTTTACATTCTTCTTAAGACCAGCAAATTGAAGGGTGAATGTTGAGACGAGCGAACTCTTTGCTGTTGTCTAAGCCTCATTTTGAGACGTATTCATTTCAGCGTCAGTATGTACTTATTCAGTTATGAGCCCAACGGGGAAAGTTTGCTAAAGCTGCCCCATTCGGGAATTGCCTAGTTGAGTTATCATTTCGGCCGCGTGTTTATATGGTTTATGTATTTGCCAGCAGACCGGGTACAATGCGATTTTATGGTTTTCTTGAATGTCGTCTCGCGAATGAAACAAGATTGCGTCAATTTAAACTGTGAGGCCCCCCCCCCCCCACATCATTTACGGTTCACTAATTAGATCCCATTCGACGCCGTACGTTTTGAGGTGCTGAGAGGGTCTTTAAACTAAAAATAAATTAATAGTGGATTGTTTTAAACAAACTGTCGTGTCAATGTGTTGTGCTGGTGATACTTGTGAACTGAGCAAGGCGGACGTATCATTGTGCGGCTCCAGCATTTCGTCGTGTTTTCCATTCCCGTCTGGTTCGCCGTTGTATGTCCTCGTTCTTGTTTTGTTCCGTGGAGACGAAGGTCCTAACAATGGGCAGACCTTTTGTCAACAAATGTTGAATGTGTATTGTTTCTGAACAGGAACACACCATTAACTCCCATCCTTATAGGCGAACAGAAATAAAGAATGTGAAGACAACAATTTGTTTATCATATAAAATCAGCCACATGTTTCGGCTACGCTGATATTAGCCGAAACATGTTGCTGATTTTGTATGATAAATTTTGTATTTAGACTAAACGCATTGTACTTCTGATTATACTGAAGGCACAATGGGGAAGACTTGCCTTATGATTATAAAGTTGTTTTGTAGGATCGAAGTACCTTCATGTTCAGGGTCAAACAGTTTTCCTCTTGGAGTGCTTCGCATGAATATGAAGGCACTAAGCCCCTTCGAAACGTCTGTACATTTTACGATTTGACATGGAGTTATATCCCAGAAGACGTTCATCTTCATCAGGACCTCTGTGAGAATCGCAAATCTACCAAGCGATATTGTGGTTTGGATGTGAAGTTCGTTTGAATACCTTCATTTGTGTTCAGTGACAGACTTGAACCAGGAAATGCTAAAGTGGTATACCAATTGTGTAACATGCTAACGTGAAAATTTAAATCCTCTGTAAACTACAGATTACGTATAACTTTCTCCTCGTGGCATGTAGCAATAAAACCGCTTTTGTTTAAACACGTATATTGTGCCCCCTGTCACTTGCAGGCGAAACCGTTAATGAACCAGAAAAACGGACGAACAGGTTAAAATAGCTGAAACTCTGGACCAGATATATTAAAATCTACACAACATGACATATTAGTTACAGATATTGGAAAATATTCTTTTTGTTGTTTTTATATACAGATTACAAAATAACTTATATTACGCGATATCTGGGTACGACAGCTTATATTGCATTAGGGGTGTCTTGAGTGTTTCTTTGGCCTGTAGTCGGCCAGTAACACGTATGTAAACAGTTTATATTATCTGGTGCACTGAGAAATATATATAGAGTTTCATGAGGTCTGTGAAGGTGTTACTAGCACAGTACGATCAAACCTCCATCTTGTTGCCAGTCAGACCATCGGCATCCAATTGACCCCATACAATATTCTACTACCAAACTTAATCGAAACACATCTAGTAGTTTCGCATATGAAGCAATCGGACGGACAGACGCGCCCGTTACAGGATGTAGGCACGCAGAACCTTAGCGCTACACTTTCTCGTCACGTGGCGACATCTTTCAGTCTGGATGCTGTAATAGTGCATATACATGTGTCCTCCTGACTTCAGCAATACTTAGTTCTCATTTCTGCCATAAGATTGTACCGAAGACCGGTGGAAGAAGAAAAATACTGACGGAAGCATTAAAATTTAAAAAGCAGTAGGAAAAATCAAATGGAAAAATCGGTTAACAGGGAAGATAGGGAGGTGTAGAAAGACAAAAATAACTGCAATATTATTTATCTTACAGCCATATTTATATTATCCACAATATTGTCAAATTCTTTCTGTGGGTCCGAAATGGTTGAAGAGGAAAATGTCATTTGATGCAGATATCAGAGTTGATGGGTCATGTCTGGAATGGTTTTGGCCCTTTGCTGGCTTTGCAGTTGTACCTTACGACACTGAATCAGCACATAGAGCACTGAATTATTATTATTATTTTTAATACATTTTGTTATCGAAATTCATGCCAAGGAGATCTTTGATCGGCGGCAAAATTTACTAAATTATGGATTTGTAATATCTTTATCGGGAAAAACCTTATTGGATTTCAGATTAGATATGTATGTACGTATGTATGTAAAAAAATGTTTCAGTTGTACGCCTGGCCATAGGCTTTTAGACAAAACAAATTTTCAAGTACATAAGGTAGTCTGCACATATTTTGAGTGACACTTATTAAAGTTACTGAAGTTTTTATTCGTTTCTTATTCAATATCAATTATTGGGCTTAAGAATTTTTATGATATTCATCGAAGGTAACACTTGTATTGAAGAAGCGTTTGGAAATGGGAGAAGAATGGATGACAGAAGGTAGAGATGAACAGCAAGGCATCAGTGCAACAGTTATCAGAGAAATGTTTAGAGGCTTAAGATCACGAGAATAAAAATGTGTAGTAAATTATTACATTTGTAAAACAAATTAACATATATTATTTATTTTGAAGTAGGCCCTGACAAATATATCATCACATGAATGAAAAATTATTTATGTACTTACGAATTTTGATAACATACGAGGCAAAATTGAACAAAAGAATCTCCATGTTTTGGTAATTTAGTGACGTGTGTATTATTAAAACACGACATGCAGAGCTTAAAATTATACTTGTATAGATCAGCAGTCTATGTGGTATATATGATCTTTGTTACGTCGTTACGTTTACTTTACTTTGTGTGGGCAAACAGGCTCACAACAAAAGCTGAACAGCAAACCCGTATTACGACTTCACTGCACGAAGACACCTAAGCGCTGTAAAAACACCAATTTCGCCTACGCAAGGAAAAGCTTATTGTTTTAACAGTTGGAAACGTTGTTTCAATTGCACAGGTCACATAGGCCCGACTACAGAGGAGAGTTTATTGGAACGTTTTATATCTGTGACGAATGTTTGACAATATTTCGAGGCGCGACACGATATTCGGCTATTTGTGTCATGAAAAACATGAAAGTTAAATGCTGGCTGTTGAGTTTCTATCAGTGACAAGGATCGTAAAAATTTTGATGACGTTGAGCTTTTGACGGATCACACCAAGGTCTGTATGGTGGAACAAGTTATGTAGAGGGCGTGGGAGAGACAAGAAGTGCATATAAAATTTCAGCTAAAAATTAGGGAGGTAAGCAACATTTGGGAGAGTGAAGTGGATATGAGAAAATATCGAAATTGCTATTGAAATTAAGAGATTTTAATGGTTGGATTCATGTGGTTAAGTATCCGAAGCAGTGATGGGTCCCATGTAAGCACGGTAGGGAACAATCTACTTCACTAAGTAGCGTCGAATATCTTGGCAAACTACGCAGCTATTAGCTCCTCAAGAAGAAAATATTCCATGAAGTTACATATAATGATTGCTAATTAAACCCTACGCCTCTACTGTTGGAAAAGGAATCATTTGCAGTGGCATAAACGTTGCCTTATGTTACCAAAACACCCACATGTAGAAATCGCTACCATTTCTACCTTAACGTCACAGCATTCGTTATGCGTCGCTGTTGGTTTACACAACCTCATAAGATTGCTAGGCAGATTCTAAATGTGTGCGCAGTTTTGAATTTAAATGTAACATTTATTTTATTTATTGAGACGTAAATCCCAGTCAAATAACATACGTGTATTTTATGACGCACATCTCTAACAGCATGAACGCTCGACGTAAAACAGGTGTTTCTATATAGGTCGTATTATGATTAAATATATTGCCTTTTTTCTGCCTTTCCTAGACCAACAGTTTTTTTAACTGCGGTTAGTTTGTCCATGCTGTGTGCCACGAAATTTCGATCCTGCTATACTCACGCAATGATTTAATGCAGATTATTTTGCATGAATGACTGATTCATGAATTCGAGGCCTTGATCTCTTAATGATTTGTGGATAGGCACGTAGACTTCAATGCTGACGCGGCTGTAAAGCCCTCTCTCCACAAACACACAAAAATACACGCACGAACACACATCAACTCGATGCCACATTAAATTACGAACGAAAATATTTTAAAAATCTTTAATTTGGCGTACTGCATATTAGCGTACTGCATAACTGTCAACTGTAAGCTGGAGTTCAATACATATTTATGTGTTTAATGTATGCTGATCTTTTCCAAATCATATGTAAATTAATCCAAAATTTATTGTATAATTGTCAGTATTTGGAAATCAAATACCAGACGAAACCCGCATTCGAACGTACTTCTCTTAGCCCAAAATAGAGGAGTTCAATTAGCTTGACCCCGCAGCAGACGGATATCGCCGTTTCGAAATAACCGCGATCATCAGGCCGTCGTGAGAAATGTGTAGCACCTAAAAGACTGTTATACAACGCGAAGCGTACAAACTGCCCGCGCAGAACGAACGTAATTTGTAAAGTATAACATAGCGAATAAAAATAATGTCATCAACACTTATTCAGAGAAACTTTCATTAGCTGAGATCGATTTTCTTACTCATAAACTGTGCTCTGAAGGCAGCCGCCATGGATTTGCTCGTAAAAAGTTGTGGAATGCCAGAACTTTAATTTCTATAAACGCCTTAAGTTTCTTTACAGTGTGCATACCGTTGTGAGTACTGGAAATATAAATGTAATAAATGGCGTCTTCACAACTTATTCTTCATTTATTAAAAATTAATTGGCAATGCTCAGCTGAGCATTTTCCTGTTACTTTTTTCTGTGGCCTGATGGTGACCACTTAGTTGGTCGAAACATTTTACCAATTAATTTTTAATAAATTAAGAATAAGTTGTGAAGACGGCGTTTACTACATTTATATCACCTTAAGTTTATTGTGATTAAAAAATCTGACACTGATTTCAAGAAGCAACAATTTATGAAATTAGTGTCCCACACCAACGTAACAGTATGACGATTACTTTTGACACATCCGAGTTGCTTATAAGGTAATACACAATTCGAATATTTCGAAGGCACTTAAATAAGATTTTAGCAGAATTACAGCAAGTGCATCACCGACAGAAGTCTGTTAGCATGCTTCGTACAAAGCATACATAGTCTTATTCGTAAGACATCCTTCTACACATATAAAGCTTGTCATTATTTATTGCCTTCTTATAATTAAGAATTTTTGGATGAAGTTTATCAGTAATATCATTAAACCAAAATGTAATTTTTAGTGGGAAGGAACAGAAATTACTGCCACAGTTTCGCCGTTCTCCCTGCGGGGTGGTCCGGGTTCAAACCCAGGCCAGTCCATGTGGGATTGGTGGTGGACAAAGTGGCACTGGGACTGGTTTTGCTCCGAGTACTTTGCTTTTTCCCTGTCGTCATTATTCCACCCATGTCCCATACACTTTCATTCATCTAGGCCTGTATCCAAACCTAGTCCCCTTATCCTATCCACCACACTATGCTAACCCAACAACCGACAGTGTCGTTAAATAACACCCTTGAACAACTCTCACAACAAGTCTTGTGCAAGCAGTGCATTATTTACTTCGTTGGCTGAATGGATTAAGAACGTATTGTTCCGTCATACTTTAAAACGACTTCAAATCCCTTGCTAAAACACCCAGTACACTGCCTACTTAAGCATTCTTTGAAACAACAGCAGTACTTAACTTTAAATCGCATGGTTACTGTGAACATGAAAGTTCATGCTGTCCTCCGCTCGATTTATTTGTTGTCAATTGTGTTAGAACGTGGACCAATGAAAAACGCGTTCCACCTTAAGAAGCTTATTCCCTAACCATTTTAAAACATCTGAGATTAGTACTGTTCAGTTGACTGCATTTAAAAAGCTTAACGAAATCCACGCAGCAGAATCCTTGAGAACATGATATTCGCTGAGTTGATCAAGAAAGTCTCTGGTTTTCTGTCCCAAATGCTATTATTACTATGTTTACATGAGCCCTCTGCTGGTCGTTATCTCTCGACAGCCGAATGTAGTCCACACTCGCACACTTCTTTCTTTAGGTTACACGTTTAATGTTATGAGCTACTCCCGTTTACACCCAGGCTGTCCAAGTTACCCTCTCTTTGCAGGCTTTCGAATGGAGAGATCAGTACTCAATATTTCAAATTTTCATGGCCGTGATTGTGCTTAGTAGGCCGACTGTCTCTCAATTCTAACGCCGAATCTTCTGACTGAGATTCGGAACTCCCTGCTTCTATGTTCAGACCCCGCTTATGGGATGGAGCTGGCTCATACAAAATCCTATCGATGTTGAAATCCACAAACGTGCATAAGCGGGAAGTTAACAGTATTTAAGAAACATGGCTTCCCCATGGATATCGCCTCTAGTTTATTCTCGATCCAACTACGTATCTTAAACTTTGACATGGAAAACTTTTAATGTGATGCCATACAACGCTTGGATGTAAATAATACTTGTGACTCTTTGATGTACGCCCCCTGAAGATGGTAATCCAAATACCGAAACGTATGTAGGGGTGACATAATACACTTACCCGTAAGACTGTGCATTTGTTGGTTTGATTTAAACTCATAATAATATGCACGGTATACAAAACTTAAAATTAACACATGCATTAAAAAATCTCTTAGTGGTGTAAACTACGTCGTCATCTGAATCAGAGTAAGACTCTGTGATAGCATTTTAAAAATACGGTGATTGGTGTTTGAATTTCTTGATAGCACGGTATTTGTCGTGAGAGGTCCATAATTACTGACGGCGCCAACAAATTTTTTTTATGTGTCATGGAGTCAGATACTCGTGCAGGCTCCGGGTCGAGAATACAGTACCGCCCTGCATTAAGCCTACAACGCACTCTTTGTTCGAAAGGCACAAAGTGACGGAGCATAAGCGAGTTTCGATTTAGCCTGACCGTACGCTTCAGTCTACGTAACTTCACATCGAATTTCGGTTAACTGTCACTAAAATCTAAGAAATTTGTACCTTGAAATGGCGCCACTGCTTCGTATTCTGTAGATCCCAGGAGCACATCACGGTACGGAGACTGGCTACTTTGACTATGGTGGTAGTATCCTTAGTTATGTCGTGCCAATAACAGGACAGTACAAACAAATGCGACTGTGAATCTTACGTAGAAGCTGTCCAGTTTGTTATTCGCTAATCACCCTAACACTTGAAGCTACATACTCTGAGCTACTGACAGCAAAACTGAATAAATCTGAAATAAGTCAGATTCAGCAAACGCAATCGCAGGGATTTTATTTGTTTCACGCCCGCACGATATATACACCTTACTTCGACTCAAAATCAAACCGAATGTGTATTATATTTTTTAAACCCATAGAAGCTTAAACATTTGTAACATGCTGTAACAGATAGACCTCATTAAGTTACACAGTTTTTTTAATAATTTCTCGTAAAGTGAATATTTAACGGAACATGAGAGAAGGTAATTTTTGACTGTACACTATTGCGATATCTATAGCGTGATGGTATTTGAATACCAACAATTAGGTACGTTTTTCTGCAGTAAATGAATATTAAGGCCGAAATCACGAAAGATTTATATGAAAAATGGTTATGCAGTACAGGTTTTCTTCCTTTTTGATACTATAATCGCAGCTGCTTGGCCTAATTTTGTGCTTGATGAGTAGAAACGTATATTTCGTGCTCTTGTTGTGAGATATATGTGGTGATTAGCAAGGCTGTTTGAGTGCTTAGGACATGTGTGTAACTTATTTTCCTGCAGACGGGCAAATACCCCTTTGTTCCTGTCGTAAAGCTTCATGCAGAGCGATCTGTAATTAACTGGCAATTCACAGCGCTTGTCGCCTGTGTTTCTTGTCTCTTCATGGCATCGAAACTAGCATTCTCTATACAGTGATTCACGTTTTCACCGAGCAGCATTTTGGTACCTCTGTAATTCATAGAACATGAAAATACAAAATTATCGCACTTTCTGTTTCACTGTAACACTTCTTGTGTAATATATCGTAGTAGTGGCAATTTATTCCCTTTTCTCTCCCCTTTTTGTTTCACGTATCCTGAATTTATCAGTTCTCTTTTTCTCGTCGACCATCCCCCCTTGCACACTCACTTTTTTCTCCCTCGCACATATGCGCATATCTGGATGCTATTTTTTGTCAGTTTTCCCGCCAGAGGTAAGTCACGTCCAATCACGTTTTGAGATAAGATAGAAGCCCTGCAACTCCCATGATCCTCATCTATCTCCGGCAAGACAAGCTGCAAGCGGCATCCGGTCTCTTTTTAGAGGAAGTGACGTCTCGCTAGCTCTATATAACACACTCAGATTTATATGCAAATGCACATTTCGTTGGCCCCGTGTAACTTGTCCAAGTGTTAATTGCATTGTTAATATGAAATGAAAGAAGCCCGTTCGTAGCGCACTGTAGTAAATAGCACCTCAAGGGACAGCGGTAGAAGTTGTGAATTATGGTCTACCAAGTGTAGGTCACGGTGTTTCTGAGATATTTAACAAACAGAACTATGGCAAACGATAAAGCGGCAGGTACCTTAAATCACAGAAACAAAGACTGGTTAATCATTTTCCTTCAATTAATTTACAATTGATTCATCGTTCTTGTCACCAAACGTCGTTGTTGGGACTGTAAGTGCCTGTATGCATTGTTGTTTCCATTCTGTTCCATGAAAACGACTGCTCTGGCTGGTATTCCTCAGTTTGGCCCAGTACACGCTTGGATAATTCTTCAACACAGAACGATGCTTTCGTCCTCATTCGTGCAATATGGTGATCCACCGTTCACCTTGCATTTAGTAACAGAATCAATATTGCATCACAATTGTATCACTACTTTGCTAAGTAAATTTATTGTATTTGATTTCCTTTTATTGTCTTAAACATGGTCTGCGAGGAAATACGAGGTACTGGATAAAGTTCGATTGGAAGTTAGTGTGAAAAGCGGTTGCAGATGACCCTGGTTGTGCTGATGATAAGAATGGTATCAAGATGAAGATAAGTATGGAGCACGTGCGTAATTGTGCTGACGGGAGAAAACCCAAGTACTCGGAGAAAAATCTGTCACAATGCCACTTTTCCCACCACACATCTCGCATGGATTGACCCAGTAATCGAACTCAGCTCTCCGCAGTGAGACTTCGGCTACTGCCAGATTGAGCGATGGCTAGGCATGAAATTAATATAAATAACAGTGTAATGTTCGGTTCTGCCTCACCGAAAACATATTGCACATCCATATAAAGACCGATAGATTAATGTTCCATGGGGAAATATTTACTGTGTATGCTGACAGCCATGTGGAATGCTTACGTGCAATCTGTAAGCAAATTACACAGTTGATTAATATTAGGCATGAGGCGTTTACATTGAGCACTCTACATTCCGCTTGTGTGAAGGTTCACTTTTTTAAATGAATTGCAAGTAAAGTAAAAATGAGTTTACATATTTGCATTCCGTTTTCCTAAAGATCAGTCAGGCTGCACTGCGTCTACATAGCCGTCACAGCAAGCTAACACTCCGATCAAAAGCATTCGTAATCGTTAGGGACAATCGCTTCCTGTGCCCTGCTCGAGAAATTTTACTGATTTCCAATGAAGGCCGTTAGGTTTTGGCTGAAGGATCTTGGCACGGATTTATATTACGCTATGATCGATGCACCCGTGCGCAAATACGTCAGGCGGCTGAAGAACTGGAGCTATGGCACTGCTGAACACACACCCACCTCCGGTTCTAGGCATATGGGAAGGCGAAATAAATTCATTTTAGAGTCATAACATTTGTGACAATGCTAGTTATGTTATGCTACCTGGGTTAACCCCCACGTTAATACAAAGTTTAATGGATCTCATGTACTAGCGGGGGTGACTTCAACTCAGTGAAAACTGACGTGTTTCTAAATGATGCAGTACAAGTTTCATTTTGTACCTGACAGAAAATGCAGTCGGTGTACCTTATAAGAGGATTGCATATGGTGTACTCCGTTACCTGGTACCCAGATTTACCGAGGAGTTCTTTACTTACAAATGACATACGGTTTTCCGGTACCCATGTAAATGTGGACTTTTTACGTCCATAAGGAAAGTACTGTTTTCCCTTCGCCAGTTTTCACAAAACTCGCAAATGAACAGTAATTGTAGGTGCAAAGCTCTTATACCGAATTGCAAAGAGATTGGTCAAAGTACGGAAGGTACGGATAGAAGTTTGAGTGTCACTAAGCCGAGTTTGACGCAAATCACCTTCGCTCCACAATTATTCGTGTATCAGTTCTGTACCGAATTTGTACCTTTATATAGGCCTATAACTTACCGAGTCACTCACGCATAGTCAGATGTGTTATGTCTTCTAGCGCGGCAATTAATGGAAGCCGAAAGTTTTAAACTATATGTCATGTTTATAACGTACAAAACAGAGAAGATTTGTCGAAGGCTTATTGGAATTTAATTATGGGTGACTTATTGACACTATTCCTGAATGATTCACCAGCTGTTCATAAAACATAAGTTATTAGTCTCACTGGTCCCTCAGAATAAATAATGCGCGCGCGCGATTTGTGTGTGTGTGTGTGTGTGTGTGTGTGTGTGTGTGTGACGTATTCTGTAAGCATTGTTGATATGTTAGCAACCATTTACGTACACACATACTTTTTTCAGTGAACAACGTAATTGGATTCGGTATGTAAATTTGAAACTGCATACCAGCGGTCAAATTACCTATAATGTAGAACTGTTTACACTTAACTAATTAATCAATTAACAAGTCACTGCAGGACGGCGAACACATTATTTAACCCTTCTTGTTTGAAATGTAGAAATACCAATATCTGACTGTCACATTCAGATATATGTGCTAGTAGAGGGGTGCACAAATTCCAGGTTATGGCGCCTAATATTTATGAGTCCTCAGTATGTAACCTCATGTTACCCTCCTGGCATGTAGAATTGTGTGTTGGCTTCTACATTTTTGGAAGCTATGTGTACCCGTGTACCCGCATGTCGTATATAGCGTGGTATTCAGTACAGTGTGTATATAGTATACAGTATATACTATACTATATGCAATGGTTGTAATATATTAGTTGTATTCTGTTGAAAAGGCCAGTTTTTAAAGCTAATGGTCTGTTTCGAAAGTATTAGTGACGTCAATACCTGTTGTTTTTATACAGTTACTGTTACTCCTTTATCACTTAATGTAATCTGTTAACAGTTACAAACTTTTTTGCTGTACCGGAAAATGTTAACATTTCCGTCTCTTCAGAGTGCATACGCTACGACCAATGTCAACAAAATAAGTTCGTATGCATACTCACGGATGCGCGCGCGCGCGCACACACACACACACACACACACACAAGCGCAACAGCTTCATTTACCAGAAACAGATTTATTTGCCCTCATGTTATTTAGAGGCGCTTTTGAACAGCGTAGTTCATGTGGTGTCAAGTAGTAGGATTACTATGAGCAGTAAATTTGAAAGGATTTGGAGGGAACAAGTCATAGTGGGTTTTAAGGTAGTATTCCAGCATAGACCTAGAGGAACTGAGTGAAACCGCCAAAACCTCAATAAGGATTACGTTATCTGCCTTGTGCGGAAATTCGTACCCGACAACTGCACGATACGATCCAGGAACTATGCACATGTGCAGCCAACAGACGTTATTTATGGACGCTCTAATAACTTTTCCATTTTTCCCTTAAACTCGAAATGTGTGATTTTTTTATTTGGTATACAGTTTTATTTTTCCTACATTTAATTGAATATCTCGTATGTAGAGCCACAAATACAGCTGAAAATTTCCTTCCATTAGTTTGCATATTTCCTGAATGGCAATAAGATGAAGTTACTATTCCGGCAATAAGAATCGGAAGGAAATAAGTCTGAAGGCATCGAAAATCCAATCCGAATACCAAAAAGGCCGGGTTGAGAGTAAAACTTTGCAAGATGAATCGGAGATACAATATTCCGGTGTTCTACAGAAATAATGAAAATGCGTGCATTTACGTAACTCTTGCATTCATGATGTTGGTATAAACAGCAACGTTATCGGAGTTTGTGTTTGTAAGACAGTTTGTCACGATTCATTTACGTTAGTGTGAAGTATCTTTTTTTTTTACTTACCGATGTGGTAAAGGGCCTTGTGTACAATGTTTTAACCCTACAGTGCCAGCCTCGGTGCACTGTACGGACTTTTTAATTCTTTAAACGCTGCCGTCTTTGCCCAATTTTAGGATCGTAAATGAATTTATGGTTAACGTAAACTTAAAAGCCCCTTCGTCGTGGGTGGAATTTGTATAAAAATTTCCGCGTCATTGGTGGCTTAAATCCCCAGCATTTAGAAAGTGTACCCTGTGACTAAAGATTCTTCGAAGCTCTGAATCCTCGAGGAGTGAAGATTCTGCCTGCTTGGCTGCAGGTTTTAAGCAGATGTAGCACGTACAAGAGGTTGATATATTGTATATTTGGTTGTCTGCACTGGGGAAAGAAAGGTCAGGACAGTAGTCTGAATGCAAGAGTAAAAGACAAGCTAAGTCATTGTTTAGGTGAAAGAAATATATACAGTATGAACAAAAATAGTAGCCATATTTCGACAGTAAATTCTAAGTAAAGACAATTGCTTATTTTTAAGACACTTTTTCACCACAAAATGTCTCGTTAGTGTACAGAACCACAGATGTAAAACAATATGTCTGCCACTATTCGAAAGGCGTTGAAGATTCAGCAGTGTCTCACATGCTTACGTGTGTTGCCCATTTGCGACGCTGTTTTTGTTATTTTATTCACCGGTTCGCTGATTTTTAAAGAATATTGTTTAAACTCTAAATACAGGATTATAAGCGACTTTAGTTTTTAAACTTGAAGTGAAGAGAACAGTCTGGAGGCTTGGTCTCGTGTGGCAGTACAACGTTAAAACTGCCCTTTAAAAACTAGGATGTGACGGTGTGGTCTGTACCAGTGGTTGGAGCCAGCAGTGTGGCCATGATCCTTCAGGCTGCATAAAAGGCAGAGAATTTCTTTACCAGTTGAGCGAGTGTGGCATGAACATAATGATAAGTAATTTCCTCCTTCTTCAAAAGTCGTTTTAACGTGCTGTCACACACTGCCCTGTAACTTCTAAATATTTTGTACATTCTAATATGCAGTTAACGCCTGGTGTCTGGAGGGAGTGTAAGGGTGGCAAGGTAGTATGAGAATCGTTTCGAATTTGTACGAAATAGGATTTCGAAATTATTTTGTCTGTGAAGTGCAAGATCTCACCTCATTAAACACCTTGGTGCAACATTTATATTAGCAGTTTACATCGATAACGTATCCAGCAGATATATCCTGGACAGAAAAGAAATGAAACGCCAGAACTTGGTGCACGGCTACCCTGACCTGTGACCCACACACGTGCAGAAACCGTGTTTACGTTACGCCAGTCCTGGTCTCTCATATCTCCACCAGACTTGTGCCATGAGACGGCACAGCATACATTTTATTATCGATAGGGCTAGCGAAATATTTGCTTATTGTAATTTTCGTTTTAATCTTTCTGAAAGGGCAGTTGGGCTAGAAGCAGAACTTGCGTATCCGTTTATTTGGCGCACGCACAATTGCGGAACTTCTTATTTGAATTCAGATTATGTCAATTTATGATTTCAGATTTTCTAAAGTAAAATTGTGACTTAATTAGCCAAATACCTTTTCACTAAGGCAAGCTCTCTGATGAATCACAGAAGGAAGAAATGCGAGTTTGTTTTCGGAATTGTGTCTTCTCTGATTTGGAGGGCCAGAGCTCTGACGTAGTGATCATCAGAACTAAAGAATGTAAACCGGCACTATTTAGATCCTGTCTGTCCCTGTGTATTGTGATCAGCGCGCTTAGAACCACTGAGTGTCTCCATAATATATTTACTTTATCTTAGCAGGTGGGGTGTTTCACATTCTATTTACTCTTTTGTCGTTTTCGTAGAGGAGGGTCCATATGTATTGTATTAAGCAGCTGTTGGTTTGCTGCCGATATCAGCAGAACCTGCAGAGAACCAGCCGACAGATACGTTACTTGCGAGCTCTGCGAGGTTTTTCATCTTCGTGAGGATCGATTTCAATTTTCTTTATGTAATAAGCTTACATTGCTGGCTGTAGCCTTGCCTTATAGTCTCAAGAGGATCCATACGAACCGAGTAGTGATCCACTAACCCGAGTTATTTCTAATTCATCGGTTCTCTTTTCTTCTCACTTTTCTTTCCTGTCTTCCGCTCACTTTCATTCCCGTAACAATATTTCACTTCTTGTAACAAATGACTCTACTGCAATGCTACCGTCTGTGCTACTTCAGTGTGAAAGATAAAATAAAACTTTTTATTTTCGTCATCTCAATTGCTGATCCCCTTTAAACATCCGTTCACGCAACAAACAAATAGGGCGCATGGCCATCTGGGCAGTGGCGTGCCTGAGGTTATTGCCAATAGGATACGTGACCATCTCGGGGTGAAGTGCCTGAAATTACAAGTACGACGCACGGTTTTATTCATATCGAAGTGTCTGAAGTTGTTGCCACTAGGACACGTGATTATTTTGGTAGTAAATGCCTGAAATTGTTGTCCGACCTTTCAGATGATACAGGTCTGAGCTTATTGGCATTTGCCTTCATGTAAAATAATGTGAATTAAACAGATTCTTGGCGGTAATACTCTAGAAGCTTGACAGTGCTCTATAGTTTCGGACTGGCATGAGCAAGACACAGTGTTTCTGCTTGTAAGATCTTGTTAATAAACAATGACAAATATAGGTCAGACCACTTTGTAATAAAAAAAATTCAGAGAACAAAAGTAATTAAAACCAAAAGGTCTATAAAATAAATTCTACGCAATTACGAAACCATATTTTAGGGGGTTATTTGTGATGTAATTTGGAATGTTAATGATTTTGTGTTTGCAAACCACACATTTTCATTTCCGTAATAACATGTGCAGTTTCTTCTGGTTCTTACTTGCTTCAAGCTTTACATGTTTACAATTAGCTTCGTGAATTTGTGTTGCTTCATACGATATGGACGCATAATTTACGAAATCTGACGATAAAATTAATGTTTAATTTTCCTTATTGACAGGATTTCAACTGATTTACTCTACTGTAGAGAATACGGTTTTTTTGAGAATACGAAAATGAAGACGACTAATTTCAGGCTATCTTCAATTTACACAACAGATAACCCATATAGGTATTTATATGCAAGAAGATATTCGTATGCTGCCTGCGTCTGATTTACTCGTGTAAGGAGACACAGTTAATACACTGTTATCCGTATCATTCACATCCCTGTTTCTCGATTCCCCACGTACAAGGACACAAGCCTACCTCTCGGTTTCCATAAAATAAACTTGGTACAGTATATCCACAAGAGTTTCAGAGTTTGAGGCACAAATCCCCTCACACTGTGTGACATTTCCCTAATTCTGCCATTTAATAGTTCCATTGTCCGTGTAGCTGTGTAACTAATTGGTCGGAAAATGTGAGCCACAACGGTATCTGAACCAGATATTCTGGAAATGTGGTTGGCGGGTGTGTGGAGGAGAAGGAGAACGCGACGAAATTTGGAGCCACAAGTCAGGAAGATGCGTTGACCACCAGCGTTACTGCGGCCAGAACGTTGCAAGGACGTCGTCATGCCTTACAATAGTGTCATTTTGCAGTCCACAGCTTACGGTGGAATTAGAGCGCCCGTCTCTTTTGCTTCGCATTAAAAGAGACAAGGAAGCAAACTGCATGCTTCCTCTACATGTGCAGAGTGTGATATAACCAAGATGTTGCTTTTGAATATCCCTAATCCTTTTTAATATGAATTAATAGTTAAAGAACATTAGCACAAATTCATGTAAGAGTTAAGGATTACGAAGGACATCTGCGCAGTACTCTCGAAGTTTGTGTAATAATGTAAAGGGTAAAGGGCTCCCTATACAGGCCTAAGGCCCAAGGGGGAGTAGAGGTATAGCTCTACCCTTTCGTCAGCCTCGGTGCTAGAAGGGGGTGGGGTGGCTACCTCCACGACCCGGCCGCTTTAACCCCGGGAAAGACCCGGTACCCATTGTAGAGGAGGCTGGGTGGGCCCCAGGGCCTGTCTGCAGTCTGTGTAATAATAATAATAATAATAATAATTCAATTTAATTCTCGTTTATTAAAGTGCTAGTTCAACAGCACAACCCCCAGTTACAAAACTAGCACAAAATAATTACACAAACACAAACGATAACAAACTGTGGTTCGCGGGCCACAGAATGTCACCATTGGTCTAATGTAACTGTCTTAATAATGAGCCTGTACTACCTTCATTTAGCAGTACGTTTAATGTGATGTATTTTAAATAAGAATGTGGCTTAGGAATGAAACACATTCTTTTAATAAAGAAAAAGGGTATATAATGTGTTTCCTTTTCCTCATATTACCATGGACACAAATCACTCTATATCACAAACGGAGTGTCACCGCTCTAAACCTGCCTTCTTTGAACGAAATACTGATATTTATTAAAAATAAGGAACTAGTCTGACATCTGAACTTTACAGCTGACTGGACGCGTTGACGCCGTGTTCTTTAAGCAGTTGTGTCTGCTTTCTTCATTGGATGAGTCAAAGAAATCCATACCTGGCAGACCCTTCTATTTTCTTACATTTGAATTAGATGATTAGTAACATTTGGATTTATTTCATTTCTCTTTCAACTAATAAAATTGCATTACGAGTCAAAAATTTAAATGATTAAATTGTATTTAACAGAGATATTTTGCAAAAGCGAAACCATAAGATTGGATGCTTACACATACTGCAAGTGTGGGAAGTGAGACCCTTGCACATGTTATCTAAATCGACGTGGCAACGTTTGATGTTACCTCAACCGAGACACTATTGTTAATTTAACAAATTGCTGAAGCGAGATCCTCGTTTAAGTAAACATTTGGGTTTTATTTCTGTCGTTACAAAGAGAAGCTAAATTCTCGAGTTTCCACGCTGAAAGATCCCTTTGTATTCAGTTAGTAAATAGAAACACGCCAGATGGTGTCAGTGGCGGTTTCATTTGTTTCATCCGCTGATCAAGTGTTCTCCTTACGTACTGCTGAAATTGGCGCGTAGTGTTCACCGCAAATTTTAGGGTTTGTTTAATCGTAAAATTCGGTGTGGTAGGACTAGTCATATAAACTTTCTATAAATATTTTATTGCTTTTCTATACAGTTTAATTACAGGATATTTTCTGCAAACAAAAAAAGGCAACATAATATTCAACAGATAAACACCAAGTCCTTCAGCAGGATTCGTGCAGACGTAGAGTAGTTCTATGGTTCTATGTATACGTCTGCAGACAGTGTGGTCTTAAGGCCTTCGTTCTTCTGGGATAGGTGGCGTAGGTAGGCAGTGGATTACCGACGTTTCGGGGCAGCCTATCGATCTCAAGGGTTGAGCTCTCGAAGGTTGTCCGAACCAAAGGTCATCATCTACCGACTTAAGCTGCTTAACATTCCAGAAGAGCGAAGGTATCAACGATATCACAGCGGAAGCCTGAAGTCTTGCAGTGTTTTCTTACGTAATGAACAACATCATGAGAAGTTAACGTCGATAAATTATAGCATATTTACCAAACATACATCTCCTTTCTTCTAGGGAAATCTTAAAGACGAATAGTCGTGTTTCTTTAAAATGCAGCGGATTTTCCATCATGAGTGAGCCAACTAATTGGATTTCTACCTTCGTGTAACGCTGAAGTGTTACCGTCACCGTCTCAGCCAGTCTTAGATGTGTAAGTCACGAGGCCTATGTAATAAACGAGCAGTTTCATTATTTCAGCAAGAATTATATTAAGAAACCACTGACCAAAAACGCGTGCGCCAGCAAGTGTATATACCTCCCCCCCCCCCCCCCCCACACACACACACTCAAACACACGCATTCGCGTACTTTTCGTTCGACTCTAAGTAAACTAACGATTTTAACTAACATTACTGAAAACAGTTATTTCGTAGAAGAATTCTGTAGCATTTGTCGACATGCGCTGTTCTGCTGATCAGAACAAACTACGGCCCTGCGACACACGCTTATCTACAGGCCGATGTGCGACGATTCGGAAGAACAGTTCCGTACATATTCTCTGCATCATATGTTTATAATCAAGTTTCTAAATGTGTGAACAATAAAATGCTTTTCCATTTGTGAGATGAAACCGCAGAAAACGTGTCAACCTTCTGATTACTAAGGTAAAATAAAAGCCCTGTTTTAGAGAGGGTTGTTTTCAAAGCTCCGCCATACACGCATGTACTTTAGTAGCATATTGTGTTTATTGTCCAATTATTTGCGAAGTTCTCGATTAACAACTTGTTATGGATGTGTTTTGTATACAGTTATTACGACTGTCACAAATTGCTAGTGGAATGAATGCTGAGGAAGCAAGTTTGTTGCCGTAACACCACTCACTGCGGTACAGCCTAGGCGTGAGATTTGGTCATTACGAGCTTAGCGGAAACCCTAGGTTGTGTCCACAAATTGCAGCCGACACTCATGTGTACTGGAGCTTGTTTTTCAAATGATGAGTTCTTACAGAGGTAGATGTGTGTGTAACGAAATTGTATAAAAATCTAATCTTGTTAAGTTGCCGAATAACTTTTTAAACTTAAGAACGATTGGGGGCAAAGATATTTGTAATAGTATTTAATACACACAGATTATTCGTCTGGTTATTTACGTATTTAACAGCATTTCTTCAAATGCTTAAGTCACAAAGTCTGCTCTGGAAAGATTAATATTAATAATTCCTTCTGAAGTGCCAGTGTATTAAATGAAGTGGCCGTGGCTATGAGTTGACATTTCCAGCGTTTTTTAAAAGGTAGTGAGGGAAAACTATGACAATTTTAGCAAGAACAGCCGGTTTTGGGACCGAAGGTCCGAGCCAGAATCTCCCGCATAACATGCGAGACTGCTAACTGGTCTCCAGTCACTCGGTATTGATCTGGCACAAGGGAAAATATTACAGATTTCAATGCTTTGGAGTCTGGAATTCGTCTAAATTGTGTGGACGTAAGTTTCACAAAGGCAAACACATTCTCAAACAGAGACATTCATTGTGACTGACACGTAGAGACGGCATACGGGTAGCGACTGACAGGCCTACACGTCAGAACTCCACATGGCCACTGCTGGCATTTAAACATTTGTCGCACTGTGGCACCAAGGCGCAGAAGTAATCGCTCTCAAGTGTCTGTAGCCAGGATGTGGCAACTTGCTTCGCATCGGCTTCTGTTGCAGCTGGTTTGCCAGCGAGGTACTTCGTATGGAGTGCAAAGGGACGGAAATCACTGGATCCCATACTGCCCACCGGACACGTGACTGCTGCCCGACTGCTGGTTGGTTGTGGGCCACACTCGGTACAGTCCCGAACTCCTGCCTCACCCCCGCCCCCCAGTATTTTACACTTCTTTGGCCCTCTGGAGATATTCTAGATGCCATGGGATGTGTCCGTTTTGTCAGTTTGTTCTTGTCGATTACAGCAAAAGATTCATTGTTTCAGAAATAATGACAAATCACAACAGGGTTAAGGGGCTTTTTTCATTAGAAATGTTCAGCATAAAATAGAAAGTCTCCTGACCATGCATTAACCGCGCCCTGACGGCAGCTGTTTAACTGTTACTCATCGTCATGTCACGAAAAAATCTGTCCGTTGTGTCACTCTTGTATCAAACTACTACGCTAATCCAAAGTCGTATATGGCAGCGGTTTGTGAGTTTCAATACAAGTACAGGCAGTGGCGTAACGCTTAAAAGGACAAAGTATTGCAATAATGTTCGTTAATTTTTAAGTTTCTCAGTCCAAGTGTGTTATTTACAGGCCTACTATTTATATTTCTTACGTTGTAACTGACTTAAGTGGTGGCAGTTACTATGCGAATCGCGTACTTAACGTTCAGTAGCACATGACTTAGTCCTCACAGCTGATTGATGTGGTTGCTGCGGTTCTCAAAACAAGTAGCTGTATTTCCGATACACGCCACTGATGTTTGTTTTTTTTATTTCGAGTAAAAAACAGTTCCATGAGATAAGATTGGCCTTATAAAGAGTGAACTGATAACTTGCAGTTGTAGTATCGGAAGCCCATTTGACCCGCTGTATCATTCTGCATGCTAAGTGACTAATTCGCTCCATGCAGCAGGCTCCTTCTGTAGAAAATAATGGGCGTTCAGCTAGCCAAGAAAGTAATGGGCTTTCAGCTAGCCAAGAAAATAATGGGCGTTCAGCTGTCCAAGAAAATAATGGGCGTTCAGCTAGCCAAGAAAGTAATGGGCGTTCAGCTGTCCAAGAAAATAATGGGCGTTCAGCTAGCCAAGAAAATAATGGGCGTTCAGCTGTCCAAGAAAATAATGGGCGTTCAGCTATCCAAGAAAATAATGGGCGTTCAGCTAGCCAAGAAAATAATGGGCCTTCAGCTGTCCAAGAAAATAATGGGCGTTCAGCTGTCCAAGAAAATAATGGGCGTTCAGCTAGCCAAGAAAATAATGGGCGTTCAGCTAGCCAAGAAAATAATGGGCGTTCAGCTGTCCAAGAAAATAATGGGCGTTCAGCTAGCCAAGAAAATAATGGGCGTTCAGCTAGCCAAGAAAATAATGGGCGTTCAGCTAGCCAAGAAAATCCCCGCGTTGTGTGGAAGGCGAATGTTCATTGTCTTACGCTCAGCAGTTTGCTACTGGACCGTATTTTTCGCACCATATGTACCTGCATATGTGTTATACATACTTTATCTAATTTACTGTATCTTTTTATCTTATTTTTTTATACATATACAAAACTGTATATTTTAAACTATTGGGAAGTGAGAGGCCTTTCCCTTTTTGAAGAGTAGGGCTTTAACTTTTTAAAGCCTAGCGGTAACTTTACGTACCACCAGGTTTAACATTAAAAAATTCTACGTGGTGCCCACATTGCGTTTATGTGTTTTGTACGGATCTCAGAACAAACAGCAACTTTTGCCTTATAAAACATTAAGAGATTGGTTTTTATAACCGAAGTGGAGAGTGTTTACAGCGCGGTACGCACTGAGTCCTTATATAAAACAGATACGCTTCGTCTTTAAAGGCTTAATATTCATGTTTTTGTAGAGGAGCCTGATGATGGCCCTGACACAGGCCGAAACTTGTTGCTCAATCTCCAAATAAAGAGAGATAAATAGTGTTGGCTGTTGACTATTTTTATGTAAAAAATTGATAGCATACGCCAAAGGGGATGTTGAACATTAAAACTGGACCGTATTCTTTGCAAGATGAATCACCAACTTCAGCAGGTTATAATTGTAAATTGTGAAAATATAGACCTAAAGGTCTTCCAGATGCATGTAATATGCTCAAACTAGTTCGACGCCATTAGTTTTCGGTCTGTATTCTTCGTTTTTGGCTAAACGTAATTTGAACAGGCGAAGATAAGCGTTTAGTCAGATATGTTGTATATATCTTTAATGAGACCGGTACTTACCGGTATGTTGTTGAGGAAGAAGCTAAGACTGGCTGGTGGTTTTGAAGGTGGTGAACTGCAATTGGCACGCAGCGTATCTCCGGGCTCATAGCGGTCATGTTCTGTGTGGATTACTGGAGGGCTTTCCGGCAGGGCTGTAACACAAACACCATGACTTACCACAACAAGCACTCTCTGAGGCCTCAACTCATTGATGCAGAGAAATCTAATGAGAGGTAACCAACACTCGGAACCAACCCTGATGCAATGAAACTGTTGGCATGAGATCCCAGGACATAATGATGCTGCTAACTCTGTGGAAGTTAGGGGAGGCATGAACGTGCAATGACCTGTGTTCGGTCTCTAAGCATTGTTTGGGTAGTGTATACGGTTGATGTTGTTTAAGATCGCTGGTATAAGTTAGACGCAGTAATAAGGTGAAATTGATTATAACTCCGGAGTAAATGTATTAATTAATTAATTAATATTAAATACTCTTAAAGGAGATCGTTCCAGTTTTTATTCGCAATTTTATGCGTTACCAAAACTTCATTGCACTTCATCCTCATTCACGTCAAGAAAAATCTGTCTGCAAAACGAGCGGTGTTTGTGTCAGTGTACCATTCATATCTGAGGATAATTTAAAATTTGATTAATATTTAACGAATTGTGACAACACTCAAGGATAACCATTTCAAGTACATGACAGCCTCTACTAAACAACATGGTTCTCTTTAGGACCACATTAGTTTCCAAGTCAGTAAGATTTATGAGCCTCAGATACACCAAAAATAACAAAGAGGATCTTAGGTGAGAGGCAGAGACACTATTACAGTGCTCTGTAACACAATGCGTCAGTTATCCACTTACCTTATCACAAGTCAGCACCTATCTGTTTAAGTCTTCTGAACAGTCCCATGTGTTACAGAATTGGATTTCAGAAAGTCCAGCCTTGTTTTAGGGCTGTGTGGGTTCTACACTTGGGAATAGAAGTCGAATGAATGCAGAGATAGGATTTATGCGCGGGACAGAGTTATAGCCTGAAGGATATGGAAAGAATTGGAGATATTCGAAGAAGTTCTTAGGGAAAGGCAAGAAATGCTATGATAGTCGAAGAATATGGTGAAAAATGTGAGCCGAAGGAAATTGCCAGAGAACAAGCGGAACTTGGGGAAGATGAAAGGACCTGCCCGTGACGTCACAGCCTGTGACCTGAGAAAATAAGTTAACTAGTGGGGTAATTCTCTTAAACGATATTCTACTCTGTCCTGTGGACGCTGTCAGTTGCATTGTAAGACACTCTGACTGAAACTGGCCCACCGCTTTTGAAGTGGCGTAGTTGTAGATAAGTTAAAGGACATTTTTAAAATGTATCACGGCGCTGTACATACAGTTTAAGTGGCAATAAGTTTACATTGTGTCTAGAAATTTTACCAAAATCATACACACTTATCGAGCCACGTGTAGAAATGTAGTGGAACTAATTCCTACATTAGGCCTATGCATTTCCGTGCTCACATCCAGCCCGAGTCGCTAATTTTTAGGCGCGTACGCAAAATTGTGAAAAGCGACTATTAGTTTCGTCATGCCTGTCCATCCGTCTGTCCCTTCGCATGGAACAACTTGGCCCCCAGTGGACGGATTTCCATGAAATTTGATATTTGAGTATTTTTCGAAAATCTGTCGAGAAAATTCAAGATTAATTAAAATCTAACGAGAATAATGGGTACTTCACTTGAACATCTATGTACATTTATGACAGTATCTTGCTGAGTTCTTATTAGAATGAGAAATACTTCAGACAAAAGATGTAGAGAAAATTTTCTTGGACTGATTGACCCTCTAAGATGGGCCCAGCTAAGTTGTCCCGAAATGTTGGTCCGAAACTTCTATTGTACGCTGCGAAATATCACAAAAGAGCGAAGATCTCTTGGTCTGTCAATGCGTGTAACCATGTGGCAGTGTATGTTCTGACAGTCAAAACAGTCGATTAATGCAAACCGGATCATGACACCAACATTTAAAAGAAAGAAAGTTGTTGACGTATTCTTAATTATTTACGTTCAGTAACAAAAGAAGTAAGGATATACTCTGTGA
This sequence comes from Coptotermes formosanus, assembly GCA_013340265.1. Lineage (NCBI taxonomy): Eukaryota > Metazoa > Arthropoda > Insecta > Blattodea > Rhinotermitidae > Coptotermes > Coptotermes formosanus. Next base: position 2,632,127 of record BLKM01011093.1, on the reverse strand, counting down.
ACGAGGGAGAATTTCATAAATTGGTTACACAATCAAGAATTGAAGGTCCCGTAATTAAGATGTTGAGATTAAAGAGACAAAACAAATAACAGCATATATAAGATTTTGGTCTTCTGATGTTGACATCATGTAGGATTATAAGTCGATATCTATAATATTCTGATCAAGACGCACTATCGAAGCCTGAAACTTATGTAAAAGCAGAAAATTTTCAAGTAGTTTGTTGTGATAACCATGATATGAAGGCAGCTGCCCTCTACCGGTTCTGATTACTGAATGCTACATACGAGCCATCTCTGCGCCTTCATGTTCAACATTCCTCCAAACGACGTACGGTTTCAATTATGCATTCATTGCCAGAATAGTCTATGTCGATAAATACGCAGAGTATTTCTAATGAGAGGCATCAATTTTATTAGCATATACTTACCCCACTACGGAGCAAAGATCAAAGCACTTAAAGTCTTTGAGTAATTAGACATGTCAGAATGACAGTCTGTGAAAAATATTTTCAGTATCCGCACCATCGGCGTCCAAAGTCATCTGCAGCCAACGTCTGGAATTTGTCACAACCGAAGCAAGAAATTCGTGACTGGCGCTAACAAATGTTGTGGAATTTTTGTTACTTTTCTTTGATTGTGCACGCGATGTTTGATTAAACTGTCTTTCAGAAAATCCCGTAATAGTTACATGTTTTAAAATCCGGAGGCTGTGGTGCCGAGAGGTTCTCATATCTAAGCTGTTCAGGAAAAGGTTTGATAGTATTCTGTCTTTAAAGGCCTCAAGAGATACATCCAGCATCACATTCACGTCGTGTGGCCGGACCTCATGCTGCTGAAAGAATGTATCTCAGGCACTGAGAAGGAAGTTTTACGAATTTTCCGGGAAGGTGCCTGCATGCGTTCGCAATACGGCGAATTTTTTCTGATGTTACGAGCGAATTTTCCTCATCGCCAGCTTATGCTTATCCGTCACGACCACACTCGATTCAGACTTGCTGAATGATCTATTTATTGCAGACTCGTTTGGTGTTTCCTGCACACAATTTTCAGTGGCAATTCACGATGAAACCTAATAACAAAAGCAGTCTGGTACAAGTCTTGTTAAAAAATCCACAATCATGCGTAAAATATTTCATTAGGGAGTTCACCTAAAGAATTTTGTTTTTCATTTTCTAAAAAGCCAACATTTATTGAATACAGAATCATAAAGGACATTATTCTCATTCAGCAAAAAAAAAACTAAATACAGTAAAACCTAATCCTTTACCCTAACAACAAAACTGTGCTTTAAAAATGCAAACTTAAACAATCAGATACAAAATACCAAGTTTTGAGACATGAGAATGTGACTGGACTCACCCGGCGAACTCCTTTGTTACATTTGTGCAAAAATCGCGTTCTGCCAGTGCGTACCGTGTTCTGATCACAGCTGCTTAGTTACAGTGCCAACAGGGCAGCATAACCTCACGTGACTGCGAATCTAGGGACGCTGAATTCACTGCTTTTAATTGTAATTAGGTAATTACAATTAAAATTGAGCACCTTTTTGGGAGACTGTGATCTGTTGACTGCAAGGGTAGAGGAATTAATTTAATATGAATGAGAATATAATTTTTGCAAATCCGTGTAATTTTGAAAACCGAGGCTTATTCCGCACATAATTCTAGAATGAAGGAAGGCTTAACGCAGGGGATTAGCTTTGCATGGCTCTGAAGCCTGAAAGCCATCTAAATAATAAGTAAAAATTACGTTTATGCTTTTTAGGGAAGTAATCGCTGCCTATTATCGCAATCATACAATAATTATAATTACATGGTGTTAAAATACAGAAAGAGGCACAGCAGCCGCCACCGTGCCTTAAGCAGGTAGCGGAAGCACTTCGCACGCTCTTCAAGGGCACTGAAGGCATACATTATTTTATAAACACTCGTAAGTCATGTGCCGCGCATAATAGCGCCACATTTGGCACATTTTTACTAGCTATTCTCACCTATTTGTGAAAACGGACCTTTCTTTCTTTTATAGGAATTGTATTTTGTTACGTACGTACGTACGTAGGTACGTTATAGGAAACGACCGTGTTTCTTTCAAGATATCGCTCGCTGTTTTATTAACGTTTTGAACTTATATCCAACATTTTAAATGACTGAAACGTTTACTTCACATTCCTCAGACTCTCGAAAGGATAATGATAGAAAGGGAAGTAATGTAAGTTTCAAGAAACCCCATAAAATAGAGTATGTAATAGCTTGTTAGTTGTGGTTCACCGTAATAGCTAAACGTACGGTACTGTAATTAACAATAATAACAATAATCAACTGACGGTATCGATTTTCTCATTTCGCGATGATTATTTGCCTGATGAGCAGCAAGGAACACCTAACGACGAACACATAACCGGAAACTGTATCTGGCCATCTCATTACAGTAACGGATCGTACCAGTGTTATCAAGTCATCATCACGTATCGATACAGATAGAATTTTAATTGTTCTTACTTTCACATAACTAATTGACCACGTGTTGTCTTGTAATTCAAATCTGGTGTACTGTTACCAGACGCAGCGTACTGTATATTCTATGGGTTACGTTAGCACCGACAGATTCAGAATTGGAATTGTATCGAAATATGCATCTGATATCACCTCTGTTACGGTCTTCTTGAATTTCATGGGTAATTGCAATGAAATTGTGAACTGTAGGAATGTGGAGATTATCTGACTGTAAATAACGACAGTCGAACTCGATATGACGTGTATTAAAATTGGATATTTTAGGTTCTTTATTTCTTGTATAATTTGTTTTTTTTACCTTACTACCATATACTATCGGGGTAGGGTAGTTAGTCTAACGACTGTGCTAAGGACTGGGCAGGAGAGGAGCTGTGGTTCTATTCCCGCCAGGGGCAACTGTTTTCCCCTTCTTCAAAGTGTCCAGACCGGCTCTGGGACCCATGAAGCCTCTTACTCAGTGGGTACTGGGGGGGGGGGGGGCCTCTTTCCCTATGATAAAGCGGCAATCCTGTGAAGCTTACTCCTTTTCCATCTAATGCGAAGGTTAAGAATTGTTGGAACTCTATTTTTCGTCCTTGAGAGGCCTTCGTGGCTAGCGCAGGGACTGCTCTACGTTGCCATACACCCTACCGATAAACGTTTCGTGCACACATCACGTATAAAGTAGGAGCGAGTTCTGGTATGGATTACAAGGAATGTTTTTAAAAGGGTCTTTTGTAAAAATTGCTTGTATTAAACGGCAGATAGAACTTCGCGACCACGTAGAACTTAGACTGATATTTATGTTTAATGACGAAACATAACTATCCTGGAGGGCGTTGTCAATCATATGAAATATAATGTGCTGCAGAGTCTCATATTGTAGTCTGAAAGTTTTTGTAATAAAACTTATAAAAACTACGATGTCACTGCTTTTACGTCTGTGCAACACAATGTAGCTGAAAATGTGCAAGATTGGGATTTTAAATAAATACGTTACTCCGATCTGAATTACAAATCCTTTATGTCTCTAGAGCTACTGAAAAGGAAATTAAACATGTAATTTTTACAGAAAATACGTTTTGTAATCCCGTCATCGATTTACCTCCCATACAGCAGGGCACACATAACTCGCTGCTTGTCATAGAGCATACATTTAACAGGACATTTTGTTTTCGGACGTGCTGAATCACATACACTGATCACAAAGTACAGTTTTGTAAACAATGTAGCTGCTCTTCAATGTAATCAGAAGACTGTAATCTCGTATTCTTCTATGTCTAGGTCCCCACTGCATTAAGTGCATTCTCAAAAACGAAATGCCACTCTTGAACTATGTCAGCAATATCTGCCTGTAGGAATGCAGACTATAATCTGTATGTCTAATGTATACATAATGTGTATGAAACGCCTATCAGAGAGTTGATCAGAATTTGAACTGTGAACTAGCAGAATACGTTACACCCATGAATAATTTATTTAATGACGCCACTTCTATTTCGGAGGCCGTGTTATACGTCTATAGAGCGACTGTAGATGAAGTTAGAGCGGGGAAAATCCGCGTTCTCGTCTCTGTTGGCCGAAGACGTGGTAATTTTGTAAAAGCAATTTACATCATGGCTGTGGTTACAGCAGCAGGAATACGGACATTTAAAAAATTGTTACTGTAGCGAGAATGGCACCGTTATAGAGTTAGTGTTGTGTTGATTCGTTGGGTTTTATTGGTGGTCAGATGTGACGAACAATAGTCACAAATTTGGTACGTAATTTTATGACATTCTGAAGATCGCGTTTGGAATTTGACATGTGTTAAAATAATAATAATAATAATAATAATAATAATAATAATAATTGAACATAAAACACCGAGTTGGGGGGCAGAATACATATGCTGTTAACAGCTGCCCAGTTAGGCCTGATAGGTAACATGTGCGCCACATATTAGAATAGCTGTAGTCCTTACAGTGAATGAAACAAAAAAAGAAATTTGGACTGTCGCTTTTACAACCATCAGTTTATTACGATATTTGTCCTGAGTCCTGCACACGCGATGAGCAGTGTAAGGCACCGCAGTTCAGAGTAGGAAATGGTACTATCTGTTTGTGATGGCTGAAAAATTGTATGCAATAAATAAGGATAAAATGTAGGTAACCTGTAATTTGTAATACGAGTGTTATTGGCAGAGCATAGTGTACTGACGCAAAATTAAAGCATGTTAGTGACTCGTTCAGATACGGATATTTTATAATTATTGATTACGTTTTGCTACATTCAGTACACAACGTATTTTACGTAACTGAGGTTTTCTTGCAAATCTCATTGTGCGATATGTTATTATGTGGCGCTGGAACGTATAAAATTCCATTTAAAGTTGGTCAGAACCCGGGACCTAAATAATATTTTGTCTTTGCGGCAGTCACTAAAACACGCATAAAAATAAGTTGGTTACCTTTGCTGGGCATAAATAACGCAAGTTTTTATTGAATATAAGTATTATGACAAAGTATGCCTTTCACAGTACTGTTATCTTGCTTGTTCATTTAGGCATGTAGTTTCGCTTTCCACACTAAAACAATTTTTTCTCTAAGCCATTTAATTCTGTCTGCCTGACAGTAAAGTTTGCATTTTTGTATTGCGTGATAACAGGAGTTAATAACCGCGACTTGAGTGTATTGCGGTTCAGGAACCTTAGGGGAAAGCTCGAATGGTTCCCTCAGGGACTTCAGGCCAGAACAGTCGGATGGTAACGTAATGTGTTATGCGTATATCACGTGGATTACTTAGTGATGCTTAAGAGAATAAAACACGTTGTATATGGAATGTGGGGGGGGGGGGGATAATAAAGAAGGCACTTGCGGCGGATGCGCTGGCAGCATATCCCATATGGTTTGATATGCTAATGTGCGAGTCTTGTGCACGCTTTTGTCCTGTGGCATTTTATAAATTAACCACTTCTGAATAGAAAATAATAATGGTTTTAAAACCACTTGAATTATTGCTTGGCTACAAACAATTTTTTCAGGTCTAAAAAGGTACGTACAAACACACACACACACACACACTATAAATTACAACTACATCATGCGGATTACGTTTATATTTCAATATCTTTTGTTCTCTTGATTGCATTTAGTAAAAAGACACATTAATTAATTCAAATTATGACCATCCAGGCTGTGCGTGAGGATGTTGGAGCTGTAACGTTACTGTTGTCTAAACTATTTTAAAGCTCAGACTCATTCGTGAGTAGCTGTTAGTCGTACATCTGCTCAAGAAGTTACCCGACGTTTATTAAATACAAAGATTCATTTTTGTTTTTGACCCACTACCCTGCGAACACATACATGTTTTTTATCTATATAACGTATGTGTGTGCTGTTGTTCGTGCTGGTGTTGAACGCTAAAAGTAATTCTGGGTACAGGAAATAAGTCAATGGGAATGGTGCGATAAATTTACAGAAAAGTGTACGTAAGGACGAGTTTATGAAAGTCGGGGCTTACGTAATCCTGGGGTGGGTGGCGCCTGTGCTCCTTCACTTCCGCCTTTATTATTATTATATTATTATATTATTATTATTATTATTATTTGGAAAAGTGGCTTGTCTGCTTAAGTATTTGTGTGTCTGTGTATAGATATATATACCATGTATATGCCCCGTAAAACATTTTCGACACAAAATGTGCTCACCTTGGTGTATGAAATACGTATCTCTCCTTGCATCGAAAGTCATGCGGCTGTATTGCAAGAGAAAGCGATACTGGTATACAAATACATAACTTGACAGAGGCTAATGGATGTACCAGTTACGCTGTATACGTGTGTAGCGTGGCAGAGGTGTAGACAGCCCGCCATAAACTCCAACCTGCAGTCTGTCCGTTGATCGCGATATTAATAAGGATGTAATTTGTGTGGATAACGACTTGAACCCTCTACAGTCTAGTTATTTCCATTTAACAAGTAATTTAGACCAATCTGTGAAACCAAGGTGTATTCTGCCAAGATTTATGATGTACTGCACTGCCTTCAACTGGCAGTTTGATGTGTCAGTGATAATTGGCTTTTCAGCATTGGAGTTTGTTTCGTTATATTTTGATTTGGTTTCTGAATTTTATGCAGGACAAAGCCGGAGAACCGTTCTGTACTAGTTGCACCGTGCTTCCTTTCGTTTCTTACACACCAGTCTAAGGCTTTTAACAGGGGCCTTGTATAACCGACCTTCGTAACTCCTTACTTCTTTCCCCTCTAACAAGCAACAGTCAAACTTCCGACGCCCAAACAAACTCTCGATCGACAGTGCTGAACCCATCACTGGGGCAAAGTAGCTAAATACACCAGGATATTATGAATGAATCGTAACCACTTTTACACTAAACCTTTTATACTTCATTTTACCTATGTGAAAAACTGTCCTTCATTTCTTGAAGACCAAACACATTCAGCATTAGATTTATTTAGGAAATTTATTTTAAACCAGTTTGCAACAGTACCAAAATACCTTACACACTACTACTGCTTTCATATTTACCTATCTCTTAATTACAGCCTTCCTTCTTTACTTTCCCATAAGGAACGCGTCGTTGACTAAGCAGAAAATGAATCAGTTACAGCTCAGAAATATGACACGCTGGCAGGAAGGCAATCAAAACACTGCAACTAGAGAGATACGATATTAGAGATTTTTCATTTTGAAATTCCCTCGTCCGGGTTTATTAGTATAAATGATAAGCAAGATTTATGAGTTTAGTAAACAAACACTATAAGAATGACAAGGTTTATATCCGGTTTCGAACATAACCAACATCGTCGTGTTTCTTTTAGCGCAGAGGTGATCATAATGCTAGCCACCACGCAAGGAAGAGTAAAATATTGTTAATTATACCAACCAAGCGAACAAAAAAATAAATTATGACGATACACAACCATTTTATAAAGGCCTGCAAAGCGACGAAATGGGAAGGAAACAAGAATGAAAGAGGTATATTAATGGGGAGGTTGATTATGTAAGTAGGTAGGCAATGGAGGATACTTTCATGCTTGAAGAAACAACATAATAAAAAAGACAAAAATAAAAAACCCTAAATCGTAATAGGACATTCATTAGGAATGTCACATACCCTTTAAGAAAACGATTTATGTGTTGAGCAGCAGGTCGGGTACCATACAGCATCATTTCAAATTACTTAAATAAAACGACAGTTAATCTAAATAAAATAACTAGAAGTTCCTTCAGCCATTCTGTGTTGGCAATTGTACCAGCAGGCGTTTTGAACGGCACTTAAGTTAAGAACAAACCGGCAGAAACTCAAAATTTATCTTACCTAGGAAATTTCCAGTACTTAAGACTAGTGACGTCTAAAGGTTTCCTTGTTTCACTTGTTGTCGTCATCAACGAAAACACCACATCAAACACCGGACAGATGCATAGCATAGCAATGCACTGTATTATGTAACTTAAGACATTTTAAATTCTAAACGTCTTGATTATTGGGACTCAGTGCTGTTTAACTGAAGTAATATTTTCTTACATTGCACTGAAGACACGCAATGGCCACAAGTGGAACACTGTTGTCCACATGATGTCAGGACACTGTAAATTCCGACAAAAATAAAGCTTTCTGAGTCATTAACATCACGAAGTGCTGTTTGAACCCACTGGCAGTAAAGTTTATTGCTCTACAATAAAGACAGTGTGTGTAAAGTAAAGTAAATTAAAATGATGCCTACTCTTAATTAAGTACCACACCATGATGACATGTGGAGCAGTGGTAGCAGAACAAAGCCACGCATTCTTAACCTCGGGACTGCAAAGAGGTGTGTGGGTCAGCTTCATGTCCCGGCTCCTAATCTCCAGTAACGAAAAATATATGCGTCTGTGTAGTCCTCATAACCACTCTGGGCGCGATGTCAAAGCAAAACATGAGTCACCTGGAGTCAAACCGTGGTTTACCAATCCATAGCCTAGTCACTACACTGCGCTGCAATGCGTAGCAGAATTTTGGGAAAAGTTTGTTTTGTGGAAACTGAGGTTTGTTCCACCTTCGAGTCACCTGGGGTTGTCAAAGCTGTGTCGACTGGTAAATAGTTAACGACGTTTCGAAATTTTGTAACATCCCACAAGACTTAAATCTTTAGCAACAACTCGTATGTTGCAGCGATATTTATTCTTTCGCGTCTGTAAATTACTGCGTCTGTTCAATTTTATTACTTCATGGCTGCCCTCATAAAGTGACCGCCCACGTATTTGCGTGTTTGTGTTGCGGGTTTTAGAAGGAACATTTCGACCCGAGAGAGGCTGCAGTGGCTTGCTGCCGTTTAAGAAAGGGTCCGTAGGAGCAATGGCTGTACACACGGCTGCTTGTGCACGATTTAAACGAGATACCAGAGTTTTGTGTGTGCAAGTTATATTTTTGTTCGTGTAAGGTGGGGATTTGAAGACGTAAACGATGGTTTTGTGTGAGAGAGTGGAAGGGTTGGAATGAGAACAGCACAGAAGTACGTTGCAAATGAGGCGCAAGGACACAGGAGCCCGGTTGTGTGTGCGTAGGGTGGCAGCATCGTGCAGTTCGTCTGTCTTAACCTTTTAAAGCCTAGCGGTAACTTTACATACCACCAGGTTTAACATTAAAAAATTCTACGTGGTGCCCACATTGCGTTTGTGTGTTTTGTACGGATCTCAGAACAAACAGCAACTTTTATCTTATAAACAATATTTCTTGTGCTGTAAGAACCACTGAAGGAATTCAGAGTTAAACATTAGACCCGGACGTTCTTGCTTCCAGAATTATGTCACGGCAAATCATAAGACAGTACAAAGTCAGTACAATAAACCGAGCTGGAGATCGCTTCAGTCCTCTGACGTTTATTTTAAACGTCATCAGTTCTCTCGAAACTGCTTCACAGTACAGAAAGTTGTTCTGTAACATGGAACATAAACGTCTGCGAGCTGCGTTACTTTTATATGAAACACTAGCATAAAGTGCTGTGAAATTCCGGCGGAAAGTTTTTGGAATAATACCCAGCCAAAGATGCCTAAACTGAATGTGGACTGAAAAATTTATTTACATAAAGATAAAAAAATATTAACGAAGAGTGTGGTGGTGAACTCAGTACCCTGTATCAAATCCCATATAGTTTATTTTTGCGCACAGTGTTTCGATATGGCGTGTAAACGACACGAAAAGAATTATAGATAACCACAGTTTAGTACAGCGGTGGAAAGATGCGGGTAGCACAGACAAAGAAACCACAGACGACATTGGCAGAACACATCGAAACTTATATGGCTACATTTATATAAATCCTCTATTCATGATACAGAAATCAGGCTAGATAACACATTTGTTGATACTCGTAACTATTATCCGTTCCCTGTCAACACAGTGTACACATCTGTGTATACACAGTGTACACATCTGTGTATACACAGTGTACACATCTGTGTATACACAGTGTACACATCTGTGTATACAGTGTACACATCTGTGTATACACAGTGTACACATCTGTGTATACACAGTGTACACATCTGTGTATACACAGTGTACACATCTGTATATACACACGCGATTATCGGTAAGGCATTTGGTTTAGTATTTTCAGGGACATCTTCACGACCACTATACCACCACAAGTATTACCGCCAACTTACCAGCAGCACCGTCGTCGTCGTCAAAATACAAGCAGTTTCAACACTAGGAACACTAAAATTAACGTAAATATTATTTAAAATATCAATTCCTACCTCAGAGTCCGCCTCCATTATAAAGCCCAACCCGATAATATTTTATATTGAAATATCATGTATTTTTGCGAGAATCATAAAGCACGCCCATAAAGATATTCTTACCTCATATTAAAAATTCCTTAATATTCGTAAATGAATCCTAATGGTAGCTAGTGCTAGTTCAATCGTGTAACGTTAAAGTTCATGTTAATGGCATATAAAATACGATTCATTGACACCTCGCCCATCCAACAGCTGGAAGACTACATCTTGTCGGCTCTCCGCGACAGGTTATTCAATATATTCGCCGCTGTATCTGGAGGCCATTCCTCCATCCGCAACATGAGGACGTACCGTCCTGTGATAACAGGGATGGACTTTCATCGTTAGAAATTTTAACATAGCAGCGTTAGGGCATCTGCACAAAATACCTTTCCGTTTTGTGCGTAATGACTGACACCTGCCTTTATACAGGGCTTATAGTACTGTGACAGTTTTACGTTAATTCAGAACGTCAATTTGAGGAACAGGGTTTTGGCGGAACGGTTGTAGGTTTGCTGCGTGATACCGTGAGATCATTAAGCAGTCTCGCCATAGGTTTTACGACCCTGTTGATTGTATTACGGACACACAATATACTGAGTTGCTTTCCCATAACAGAGAAACTGGTGACATGACCCAGACATTTATCTTGTTTTACTGATATATCCTGTCGAACACCTGTCTATGGATGAAAGTTCGAAGCATCTCGCAATGTGTTTTGACATCAAATTCTGTATTTATTGTAGAGCATGTGATATTGGATGTATGCCATGCATGTAATCGTGTTTACTTGTCTATTAGTCTGTTACATCTCACTACACATCAGCGTAGTGTAACATGATTTCGTACTCGTATATGGTAACGAAATAATGTGATTGTTGCGCACATTAATTATGGTGACGTGGTACGCTCATTGGACTCCAAAACATGGTTTTACAAGCTCTGTGACGTAGACTGGCTGAAACACAAACATTAGGATAAATTACATTAAATAGAACAGAGAGTATAGTTTACTATTTGGACTGAATACGATTAATGCAAGATCATTTTCATCAGGCATCAGATGTTCTGTCATTTTCCTGATGTGGTATCATGCGGTCTTTCCCAAGCCTCTGTTTCTGGCAGCCATGTTTGAACATATGCAGCGCCCTGTACGGATTACTGTCAAATTTAAGTCCAGTACAGCAACACTGTCACTGCAGAACCGGTATTTGAATCAGACGTGTGGAAACTGCAGTTTAAAATGTGGGATAACTTAGAATAAGATAGTTCCGTCATAGTTCAAGCTGTTGACGACGATATCCATTATAGAAGCTCCAGCTGCATTTTATACCAGTCTTTGAGCCTTTGAGCCTTTGCTTTTATACACGGGTTAAAGGTCCCTTTGAGCGGATCTCAGGAGATGCGAAGTCTTAAGACATGAGCATCTCAAGGAACCTGTTTGGAATTTCATGACCTGCCTCAACTTTTCGCCGGTGACCATCGAAAATGAATAGAACTACGTTTCTAATGTAGATGTCTCTTATCGCCTTACAATGGCTGCGAGATTTCTTGTTGTGATGTTGCCATTCAGATATGTGATTACGCTTGCATGAAGTTTTTCTGTATTTCCGTGAAATGGGATGAATTCAGAACAATGAAACCACGTTCAGTAACAGTCGTGACCAATTAAGTACAATATTACAGCATTTCTATGGAATTCCCGAAGGGATCTTGGTGGTGTGAGAATAAAGAAAACTGGCTAATGACCTGGATATTAGAGTGTTTAGATTTAATATCAGGTACTGTGGATTTCTTGCTGAAAATGTCTTGTGATGTACTGTACCAGCTGTCAGTGAAAACAGAAATATATCTGAGTATAATTACAACAGTTTCTTACCTAATTAAAATCGTTCTAGACTTTTAGCAGAATATGTAGAATTAAAAACGGACGTTGATTTTATTTGTTACAATCAGTGTCTTCTTTACTATGTTATTTAGCCCGTACATTAATTCTGCTGGGTGATTAAGATGGCGCGCCGTACACACGACATTCTTAACTGGGTCTTTCCCAAAATGATCATTATGCTATTCTGAGAAAAATTTAATATTTTATTAGCCACTGAAAATTTGAAGTTTATTGAAAGCTTAGTGTTCTGTCGTTGCAGAAAATTGCCTTTGAAAGTGTGAAGTGTTTATAACTTTAGAAAGTAAGATGTGTAACTGTGCAAAGAATGTCCGTGTTCCAGTATTGTCTAGACTGACGTCTTTGGACATACAAAAATCGTCGTGGGGGTTATTCGAAAACAATGAAGATTTGTTAGAAAATACGTGGTCATTTTTGTTTTCCCACAACATAGACCTACCTGAAAAGTAGGCTGTTAGTAGGAGGCAGTGGTGGTTTGTTTGCTTGTCCATTGAAAATACAATGTCAACTTTTTGTAAGCTTGTAATAAATCATTAGACATGTCATACCCCGAAGTTCATCCTGTATTCCGTAAACACAAATACACCCTCAGGATCAACATGGTTCCACTCTACATCTCTGTGAATGACAGCTTTGTTTTAAATACACGCTTTTTACGCTGTCAGATTTTGTTGGGAAAAGAGAGAGACCTACCCACGAGGTTTTAATAACGGGAACATCTCAAATGCCACAACAGCCAAAGCGTTTTCTGTTTTGCTTTGCGAGAGATTCTGTCAGCGGTTAATTTCAGCATATAAGCCCTCTGAAAACGCAATTTCTCTTAAGAATAAAGTAAAAAACAAGATCTCCCGCTGTGTTATTTCAGTGGTTTCTTTTTAATGGTCTGAATAGTATCAGCCCTCCAAGGTTTGCTTGCGAAGTGAAATTGTATATTTGCACAAAAAATACACTTCACTTTCCGGAATATTGATTCAGGGATTTGAGAGCTGGCGCCTGGCTATGCTGCATAGCTGCAAGGAAGTACGTCAGTTTGACGGTGAATCTGGAGAGGAAGGGATAAGCCTGTATACTGGTAATTGGAGCCACATTGGCGGTAAGGACGGACTGAGTGTCTGGAGACGCGGAACCGCTTTGTGTTCGCCTGTCACACACCCATGGAACAGGTTTTACTTGGACGATTCTCGTACAGAATGTCTTGGGGTGAAACTGAATCCTACTTCATTGTATTTCGGAGGTGCTGCATTAGAACTGTAGGTGAAGAGGGCGAGATGGTTACGGTATTTGCATTAATTCTCGCTACCCACCTCCGTAGTAAAGTATGGATGATCATGACTCTACAAAGATAAATGGAGGGAAAAACTTTGTAATTTCTGGTCAGTCCAGATACTTTCTTTCGTGTGTAACTTTTTCTGAACAGTTTTCAATGTCATTTTCAGTTAGAAACGGATACATTTACCTAACTGTCGAAGTTTCGACAGTATTGATGATTATAGTAAGCCTTTAAAGTTACAAATTTGAATGAGATTTAAGTTTGGTCCCTAGAAGACAAGATGTATCCTGTTACAATTTTTTGCCAAAATTACGACTCCTGTTGCACAGAAACGAGAATCTTACCTGAAGTGGGATATTTTCCATTCCTCAGTCGAGGTACACCGAATGCTGCGGACAGTTCATATCAGTTCCTCACTTCAAACCTCAGCTCGGATATTGGCTATCCTAAATTAACGTTTCTTGTTTTGCGCAGTCTTTCAAGCAAATGTCACAGTAGTACCATAGAGTAGGCCACAATCGCTCCCTTTCACGTCCTTCTCCATTCGTTATTCCCTAGACATCCTAGAGTAATATCTAACGCTACGTAGTTCTATTGTCTATAACTAAAACACAAGTAAATAAAAGCAGTGCATTTCAAATGACCGCACTGTCTCCTAATCTTAGGATACCATTTAATGAATATCCATAACATGTCATTTATTTTATGTGGTATAGAAGGAAAACCTGGAATTGTAACTGTGATGTAAACAGAATGCATTCTTTTTGCACTTCGGCCGAAACATGTGTCTCATTAAATTTATATAATAATATATCATAACAAATAGTGATTGGAGGCCCTTACCCCCACTGAGCAAGACAATGAAGCATGTGGAATATGTTCTTCATCCAAAATAAAATATTAACACTAATCCTGTCCGGTTTACGGGAGAACCTCTCTTGTTCACCTACATGTAATATGCAACCAGTATAACATGTTTAGATTTCGTAATACCATAGAAGTGTCTCAAATCTGTGTAATGCGTATTTTGTCGCTGAAAGGCAGCTACATTGTGCACTGATGTCATGACATCACAAAAAGGGAAATCGTTTGACGGGAGTCTCCGGTGTGGCGGCATTATCTAATCTGTAGTTAGGATATGAGCGTGACAATTGGGCTAGGTATCTATTTCACTGCAGATGATACACATTTTCACTGTAATTTTCATGCCTCCTGTAATGTTGTTATAAATAAACGAGCCTCGTTTCAGACAATAAAATGTGAGAACGCTAATAAACGTGGGGATAGTCATTTTCAATGAAAGACGCGCAACCCATGCAGGATTTCGCGTTTGTTTAGTGCGTTTATGTAATATGACGGAAACCATAACCTCTTAGGAAGTCCGCTATCGCAGTAAGAAATGTAACTTTGTCTAGTAGATGAGTTTTTCTAATATTGTTTGAGAACACGGAGATAAGGAGAATATTTGAAGCTAGAAGAAGGAAGAGATTAAGAAACATTTTAACAAGCGTCATGAGAAGGGTCGCAGTTTATACGCTTCGTACAATAGAATTAAAATTATCAAATTCAGGTAGGTGGTAGGATAGGGTATGTAGATGACATTGGAGGTACTAGAATTGCGTACAAAATTTTGGTTGGGGAACCGATGGACGAATTACGCTACGTGGCACGATAATATGAAAACTGATCTAGTGAAATATTCTCTTTTATGACAACCAACTAACTGCACAATATCGTACACATATATAACAGTATAGACATTCCTGCGACATGTTTCGGCACGAATATGCCATCTTCAGGGAGTACTTGTGCCAAGCTTAAAACCAGCTAGAGTTG
Organism: Coptotermes formosanus; assembly: GCA_013340265.1. Taxonomy (NCBI): domain Eukaryota; kingdom Metazoa; phylum Arthropoda; class Insecta; order Blattodea; family Rhinotermitidae; genus Coptotermes; species Coptotermes formosanus. The sequence continues at coordinate 2,616,855 of BLKM01011093.1, read as the reverse complement.
ATAAAATAACATTATAAATTTATATCATTTTATCAACTGTAACTAGTTTTAAACCCGGCATATACTCCCTGAAGATGGCATATTCAAGCCGAAACATGTGGCAGTAATGTCTGTACCTTTATATGTACATGATATTGTGATTTATTATTTGGTTGTAATAAAACGGATGTATTAATTCGAAATGAGTGGAGTAAACAACTTTAAAATTATATAGAGGAAGTTTGTTCTAAGCTTTGGGTTTAGGTTTGGGACGATTGTTGGTCTCTTGTGAATGCGGCAATGAAAATGCAGGTCCAGTGAGAATGGAAAATTTCTTGAGCAGCTGAGGAACTGTTAGCTTCTCAGGAAAGACTGACAGTGCTGTAGCACATACCATAGTCAGTTCTTTCTGCTGTGAGGAAATACCTATGGAAAGGTACTTTATTTATAAATATTGCCTCTTTTTACAGATGCAAAGCGACGGCGTTGTTATGTCACATCATCACGTGTTTTGTCACATCTGACGGTTCTGTATTTGGACACGTGAAGTTACAAACGCTGAGTTCAGGTGGCTGAATTCCATGTGTAGTGGCAGGCAATAAAGAGGTCTGCTCTCAACAGAAGCAGGCGTAATCCTTTGAAGCATAAAATGAAAGACAGGAAAGATCGGGAGGATGGAGAATACCAGATCGACGGTTTGGTACTTCAGTCTTGAGGGGCGAAATTATTTGGGGACTGAGCAATTTTCATTACCCTGGGTGTTCAAGGAAAGATTTTTGCCAGTTTTCATTGGGTTATATGTGTACTTTTGTAAAAGAAAATGCCTCCATTATCCCCTTTAAGGCCTAGCAGTTCATTTATTTACAAAAATGCTTGACGTTAAAAATTCTATGTTCTGCTCACGAACTGCATTAATGTGTTTTGTGTGAACTTTATAGCAAACAGTGATTATTTCCCCATACGACAGTAACATACTGGGTTTTATAACCGAGGCGGTGTGTGTTTACTGCACGGTACGGACTCAGTTTTTATGTACGTATAGTCCATAAGACTTTTGTTTTTAAAGGGCCTTGCCATGGCTGTGACGGCTAGTCGCCGGCCTCTCACCGCAGAGGTACGGGTTAAATCCCACGTCGGTCCGTTTGAGACTTGTGGATACAGTGGCGCTAAGACAGGTAATTCTGCGAGTGGTTCTGTTGTCCCCTGTCAGTATTAGTCCACCAGCGCTCCACAGTATAACCGCGACTGCTGGCACAAAATTTTACCGAAACTAAAATGTATTGCTAACTACATTTTGATCTTAACAGAATGATAAACGAGAGAAGATTCGGAACTTTCCACAAAGGCGTGCTGTTTTAGAAATCAGGAAGCATTGGGTATGAAAGTGCTCCAACATTTTTGTTTGTCTTGCAAGAGTTAGTAGCAATAAAGATGAGAGCCAGCAGACTTCGGTAAAATGGTGCGTTTTATAATGTTTGCTGTCTTCTGGCATGTTGCGCTGTGTCGTTGGTTAGGTAGTTAGCGCCATTTCGGTGGATCGTAGAGCCTCTGTCTTCAGGGTCAAGGATTCCGCGAAGACTCTTGTTGGCCTGCTTGATTCTGAAGATGAAGTCAGTGCGAAACTTCGAAACGATGGGAATTACTTACCCAGCAGTGCAGAGTAGCATCCCACAGGACACAATCTTCGGCAACACCGCCGTCAGAACTTCGACCGTCGAATTGCGTAATTTAGAAAGATAAGTTCCTGGCCGCGTATGCAACTAAATTTTTATTTTTGAATGAACTTAAATCGAAAGGCATGGAGCAGCAACGTGGAAGTTGGAAATATCACAGCATTTGCTCGAAGTTTACGTAAATTTCCCTGAAAGTCTTTGACAGGTCGCACAATAATTTGAACTAAAATATGTTTTAACAAACCGCACCGTCAATGAGAATTGCAAGGAGCTGTTTGTTCCCATGAACAAACCAAGTAATTTCAGAGAAGATAAAATTCTTAGAGTATTGCTACGATTGTCTTTATGTCTGTTTTCAAGCAGTCTTCTCTTTCAGTCCATGTACTGAGGTAAAATATAGTATGGGAAGTCGGAGCTGAAGTTGGTCAGGGGGTACTTAGATTTGAAGTGGAATATCTTAATTGCAAAGGGGTACATCAAAAATTTTTAGCTAAATTTCATTTCCTGATTGAACATTGTTTCTAGTCAAAGTTATTCACTTTGGTCATTTTTGTACCTTGATCACAAAAACATTTTATATTTCATAAATACATATTTTATATCATACGAAGTGTTTGAAAATTTTAGTCAAATGTAATATGACTACTGAGAGTTTCTAGGAACATCATGCCCTGTGTAGAACTACGCATTACACACTCATATATGAGATACATGGTTACCACGGCGGTGCATATTGATTGTATGGACCTCTGGAGTGCGACACCGTGTAGTGCTGTAAATGTAACCCTTAAAATAGAGGCATTAGATTCTTTTGACATGTTGACATACATCTACTAAACTGCAAGGTGCCACATCCCAGAAAACAGTAATCTTAATTTTTGACATTCGTCTACTAAACTGCAAGGTGCCACATCCCAGAAAACAGTAATCTTAATTTTTGGCATTCATCTACTAAACTGCATGGTGCCACATCCCAGAAGACAGTAACCTTAATTTTTTACATTCACCTACTAAACTGCAAGGTGCCACATCCCAGAAGACAGTAATCTTAATTTTTTACATTCACCTACTAAACTGCAAGGTGCGACATCCCAGAAGACAGTAATCCTAATTTAAACCCTCGTTTATGTGACGAGACACAGAGGAAATCCACAAGAAACACGTAAACGCAGTTAGTAAGAAAATTAAATTAAAGTGACTTACTGTATTTGTTAGAGTCCTGTCTTTGAAATTAATTATATATTTTTAAAAGGCTTCAGGTGAACATAAATCACAATGTGACGCAGAACGGAATGTTCTTAAGCCAGCCCCGATCACTAAATCGTTTTGAATAGCTGGCATAATTAATTGAATGCAGGAAGTGTTGTCAGTGGGAACCTAGTGCACACTTCAACCCCGAGATTGATGTAAGGAAGAGAGATTTATTTGTCGCTGTTATTCAGCGGCATTTTATTACTCAGAAGAAACGGGGGTGTACAGAAGACTGGAGTTTAGACATGTAACTCTCATATGATTACAGTAGGCATTTTTATGGGGGGTTGCATTGTTGAGTTTGTTAGGGCTGTGGTAATGCTTTAGGTTATGTAGATGAGGTGCCCAATTCCAATCTCCGGCAGATTCCTGGCTGTCCTCTTCTGTGGACTTAAATAATTCGTAACAGGCAAGCGTCAAGATAGAATCTTCAGAAAGAATACCATTAATTATAGCCAGCCCTCTTTTTACGCCCTAGCTGCGTTCCTGAAAAAGTGGGTGTAAATAAAAAAAGGCGTAATTCAAAAATGATATTCCCATCAGAAATAAGGGGTTAGCGTAATAGAACACAGCCAGCCAAAGGGTGTTAAACAGAAAATTAGAGAGCGCAACTTAGTTTTGTTTCGTAGTCCTTCCTTCTTTTACTTACTTTTTCACAGTAGGTATAAATGGTTTTTATTTTCACTTGATCACACTCAAATACACACCACAGTGTTATGACTCCTCTGGACTAGGGATCAGAAACCTCTACCTGTCAACACAAACACTGTACAAGAGACAGGTAACCATGCCGCCGGTGGGATTCGAACCCAAGATCCCAGCAAGCGCTGGGATCTACGCCTACGCCTTAGACCGCGCGGCCACTGGGATCGGCGCGCTGGTTAGTAAGTGGTGTAAATTGGCAAGGGGCGTATAAAAAGGCTATAAAAACGGGGGGGGAGGGGGGGGAAAGAAGTGCAGGGTGTACTCTCAAATTCCTGTCTTACCATTTTTCATGATCATCTTTCCATCTGATTGGACGATTTATACACCCTGCAAGTGAAAGAGCAAGGTCAAATTACGTGTGTTTAATCAAGCATTTAATTGTGTTCGGAAACATGTTTCGTATGAATGACCCGTACGTGAAAGCTTTCGATTTGCGGAAGTAGCGCAGTATGAAGCAAATGAAGTGTAAATAATGTACAATGACGTGTTCTTGGTTTAATTAACGCTTTTGAGAATCGACAGTAGAATTTCAGAGAGACTAGTGGGATGCTGCAGTTAAATGCCGAACTCCGTAACGTGGCACTTGGGTTGATCACCCCATGTTTACATGCACGCTACAAATCAAGTACGCGTGTGACGTTACGTTCAGCTGACACTCAGTTTGAATATAGAATGAGTCAGTGGGTCAGTAGATAACACTCCAGCCCCTAGAAAAAATGCTTTATTGTTTTGACACTTATCTAATATTCGAGGGAATGAGAGTAGAGTAAATTGTTGAAAACCTTTTTTAAATAATGTTTCTAACGAAGAAATGAGGCTCAAAATTAAAAACTCTTGACTAATCTCAGTTTGGTCATCTAATGCCACACTTCATCTAAATACATACAACAGCCTGGAAGCAGATACTCCAGCTTCGTACTATATCAGTACACAATTAATATTTTTAACCACCTTCCCATATCAATATAACAATCTTACCTCTTCAGATACATTTTCGAACTACACAGTGGACCATATTCCTTCACACATCAACTTTTATCAATCTGGCCAGACGTTTCGGTGCCGTGTCCATCAGTGTTCACCATTCTGCCATATCATCATGCAGCTGGACCAGGTCACATAGATCTGCTTTCTTGTACTGCTGGTTGTAGCAACACTGGACTTTCCCCTTGACGTTTCCCGACCAAAAATTAATATATATTTCTCATCTCCCTCACCGTGCGCATCTCTTCCATATTTATTTATTCACTATAAAAGTGGACGAAATATACAATAAATTTTGGTGTACTGAAATTATGTGGCTTATAGCCTAGCTATATAAACCTGAAACCCTGTAGGTGCTTCGAAGAGTGCAGGTAAGCCCGAAACATTATTCCCTGAAATTACTTAACAGCCACGTGTCATGCAGTCGACGTAGGTGTAAGTGATGTGTTTGTGAAGTTAGTCTACGGGTTTTCTGGGGCGTGAAGCTGTGACCCCGGGTAAGTTGTTCCTGACGTCTCGAAGGACAAAGTCGCATTAATCGGGTAATCGGTCCATTAAGTCCCTTCTTGGTGACGTGGTTACGCTATAAGATGAAGGCGACACTATCCTTCGAAAGCTGAAACCCCTCCTCCAGCGACACAGCGCCACGTCCCAGCAGGTGCTAGTCGCCATCAACACCACTGTAAGGAGATCAGATATCGTAATGTGTTCATCTCAGTTACACCTATACAGTGGTAAATGTAAAGTTGTCCCTGTGCATAATATGAAGGCGTATGGAGGACAGGAACTGTGGCTCCGGTCATTTTTAAACTCGCCACTGGATTAATATGAGTGGTCTGACTCACGCCCCGGCCGCTTTGTCTCCTGGGAAGAACCCTCCCCCTTCCCCGTTACCAACTGAATGCAAGGCTGGATAGGCCTTGGACCTTGTCTCCAAGCTTTGGGGAAGATAAAAATTTCTTGACCCTACCGGAAATGGAACCATGATGTCAGCGCATAACCTTGTAACTTTACCGACAACGCTTTTCCCGTTCCTCGTATACAATGTGCATTGCAAAGTATTTTGGAAAGGGAAGATTTCTGAAGGGGAAATATATTTTACTTGTCTTCAAGCATCGTGGCAGTTGTGTAGATCATATGCAGTCGATTGAATATTGGGAACTAGATGTGTTTCGATATTAGCCAGCAGATACTGCGTGGAAATTCGAAACATCAATGAGTGGTGTTTATATTCAAGGCGAGATTCAAACGGACAGTCTCCGGAATACAATTCCATAGCGCAAGAAAGGCACGAATGCCTAGAAGATACGTCTATGGTAACGTAAATTTGTTGACAGCAAAATAATAAAAAAACCAACCGCAATTGATGCAGTGTGAGCTGTCGGAGGGTCGATTCCAATGGCCGTCTTGTGTCTTTGTTTGTTATATTTTGCGATTCTGCTGCTAGCTGAAGATTAGACCCCCGTCCCCGTTCCCCCCTCCCGCCGTTTGTAATTTATCCACAGAAATTCAGGGATGTTAAATTCCCATCCGTAATCCCCTGTACGTACATGACATTTATAAACCAGTTTCTGACTTTTTAATTTACATATTCTTGTCGATAATCTTACATTTTTAAGCTATTTCAGTATTAAGTGTTTTACTTAAGACTCCTTATAGCACACATCTGGTTCAACGGATTTAAATAATTCACACCTTACTGGTTTGGGCAGTTACCTCCACATCTTGATAGCCCATGAGACGTGTGTTTCTTTAGCTTTCAGTCCACCGGTACCGAGTACCCCGTCTCATGTCAAGTTATAATTACTTCTGTAGTTACAAAAGGCGTAGCATCATCTTGCGGCCAAGTTATGTTTTTAGTCACACACGAGTGTGCGTCTCTCTATTGGTTCCAAACACAGAGGGGATATTCCATTACAACGTATTGCCTGTGGGGATATTATACAGTGCTGTTCGTGAGGGAGCACAGAGTATGAAAGAACCTGTTTCTGTATTGGTATCAGTACTGCACGTTGTTTGATCTTCTCTAGTGTTGATTCTCGATTGTGGTACATCAAATTTCAATTTCAGTACTAAATACAGAGTTGTGGCTAGCTTTTGCTACCACCATGTTCTGCAGACTTTTGTAAGTTGTTTACGTTATGGTATTTTGAGACGAGTTTTGCGCCCCACATGAGCTTCAAAGAGTTCTCTTAACTCTTTTGGAATGTAACTGGATTTAATAACCAGTTAACAGATGCCTTCATTCTGCCTTTCAATCTGACGCAAAGCATAACCATACATTCATAACTGATACAATATAGGCCAACCATAATGATTAAGTCTTGTCAAGTTCGCGTAGATGAAGTTGAGAAAATTCTCGGTGAAATGACCAGAAACTGAATTATGCACAAGTGTGCTTTTATCACTGAATTCATAGCCGGAAGGTAACTTTGGTCCTTCCTTTAGAATCTTTCGTCTTTGCAACTACAGTGCGAATTTCAATTACATTTTTCTTCGTATGTCGTCAGCGGGCGAATTTAATATTTGAATCATATTGACTGAATACCGCTTGTGGTTTACGTGAAGTTGTTTCAAGTGTTTAGTGGCGCTGCCAATTTCTAGAATTGTATATTGTCTGTGGCAGGCGAATGAGTGTGGAGCATTGTTGAAATGCTAGAGAGAGTGGAAACCTTGGTACTTGGAGAACATCCTGACCCATTACCACTTCGTCCAGTACGAATCCCACATTAGTATGTCTAGAATCGCAGACGGTCCTGCGCCGTGAAGAGGCCACTGGCTAACCTCATGAGCCATGACAGGGACAGTTTACATGAAAATAAGATCGAAGATTATTTATTGTATAAAAACGGTTCTTAATAGACTCTTTGTGGATGGCACAAAACAATTAAATACACGCTTGCATTAAGGTATTATACCTTACGCAAAAAAAAAGGGAATATTTTTCCAACTCTGTAAGACGACCAGGTTTACAGCAGTGTGTTTTCCTACCATAAATGAACATGAAGATAAGTGGAGTGTGCAAAAGAGTCAAGAACGCTTTATGAAAATGTACTTGTATGTACAGTACCTCACTTGACTACTTAAATATTCTTCAAGTGGGGCGAAGAAAACTGTGTGATAAGCAACGCAGATCCTTCAGATACACTCGTTTGATGTTTCAAGGGTTCCAGCAATGCTGTACGGTTGTAGTGATCGTAGAGTTACAGCTGTGCGTCACGTCACATCACGTTACGTAACCGGCCTGATCGAGCCGAATGCACTGACGTCTCGTCTGACGAGAGTGTGAAAAGAGTCGTACAGTACCTCTTTGTTACTGGAGAGTTAGGAGCGCTACGGAATGCCTTTATTTGAAATTTAATTAGCAGTGAAATTCAATACTCCAGGCTTCACACACAACACAGCTGTTCTGTCAAATGTCATTTTAATGCGAGACCCTTATTCAGCTTTCGGAAAACAAATACACCCTGAGACAATTACGTGTGATGTTTACCTTATTTACCTTATGGCATACCTCAGCGTTACTGCCACGTCAGCACGAACAGTCACCAGAAGACCCATGTATTGTGAAAGTGGTCACTTTTTCTACCAGTGTACAAAGCCCCTCTCAACTCTCTAAAAGAGGTTTTCGCACGCCTTTTTGTAACACGCGGTTCATGGTTATGCTGTTATATTTCATGTCAGCTCTGATGATAACGCGCTGTTAATGATAAGGGCAATAGGTTGCAAGCAGCTGGGAGTGGCACCGTCCTGAACGAGCCCACTTTCGAGCCTCAGGGCTATCGACGTAACTTTCCGACTGTTCTTCACAACTTGTACTTCCTACCACAGAGCTGGGAGGCACGTTAATTAATTATGGCAAGTGGGGTAGATGAGAGGTCGACGTGCACAGCTTAGCTCATGTGGACACACAGATTGCTTCGTCAGAATATTAACATGCAGTCGCTCCGTTGAACATCGGGTGTTGCAGAAGGTAATGGCATTTTATGGAGATATAGGTGCTCATAATAGTAAAGTTACTGGAATAATCTGTCTAACGCTCGCAGTGTGACAATATATGGTCCACTGCAAGATAAATCTCTCTCTGCCGTCCTTTATTTTTCACGAGTTATTTAAAGACGTGTGTAAGCTTTAAGCTACGCACCTTCAAATGATGTGTGTGTTTGTGTGTGTGTGTGTGTGTGTGTGTGTGTGTGTGTGTGTGTGTGTGTGTGTGTGTGTGTGTACACACAGAAAAAGACTTCTGTGCTTGCTTGCAAACATGAGCGTCGTTTCGTCGTGAAATCTACTAAAACAATAATTTTTGTCGATGAATGTTAAATAATTTAGTAAACTGTTGTGATGTTGGATAAATAGAAAAGTCATGCTGTAGGGTCCAATTTAAGTATTCACATACATTTTCTTCTATTTTTCTGAATTCTCGGAGTTCAACAGACCGCGCGATGTCATTCTAAAATAGTTAACTTACGTGATTAATAATTTATAGTTTTTGAACAAGTTTTGTGCTTTTCGAAGACTACTTCTCGTAATGGTTTAAGCGGGTAACGAAACATACTTGTACACATTGTGCTTCTATTCCGTCCACGCAACAAATATACTGAACTTATATGCGCGAGATTATTTTACCGTAATGTTTTTGTCTTGTAACAAGCCTAATCCGGAGATGCATACGTTTCAGCGTGTTTTTGGTTGAGCACCCAGTATACCTTCCGGCGCTTGGATGTGGGGAAAAATACAGCTTTCTAAAGTAGATGTTAAGGGTTCAAATAGATAACAGTGTGGGGGGAAAGTTTAGGGTTTTTGGGTGGGTGGTGGAGCAAGACAATTGAAGAGGCATGATCAAAGACGTATCACAAGACGGAATTTAGGTGCTTACATGTAGTCGGGTAAATCGCAAAGAATAAATAAAAGCACTTTGTAGTACCTTTATACTTAATCCCGTACTGTGTACGTTTATGTATACCCTATATGTGTCTTAGCTAACTCGTATGAGGGAGATCCCCAATTGAAATCTTGGCACGGAGACCACTTAACCTCAGTGAGGATTGTGCTGTATTCCTTAGTCGCACCAAAAATGCCTAAAATTCGGCCGCAACTACTTAAACGCCCCTGAATTGTACTTGAAAGTGAAACATTTATAACTTTTCAGTTTGCGCTGTTGGATATTTCGCCCTGATCTAATTACAACCAACGAAATGCAATTCACATCTTAACAACACATTTCAGTAAGATAGATACTAATATTATTCTACCGTGTGTTATTTTTTCAAATTTGCAAATTTCTGAGAAGTTTTACCGCACCAAAATTGTTAAGTTTCCTACACTTGAAATGTATGTCCAGCCTGCATGAATCTGAGTGATTTCAATAACCCAGAATATCACGTGATCTGTATGAATTACGAACTTCCTTGTCCTTTTGTTTTCGAACACTCTGAGAAGCATGGACAAATTAAAGGCTAGATCCTACAAATCAACTGGAAAAGTATACTTTGATGACGTCACAGCGACATGTGACCGTACTAAAATTTGGTTTGGGCAGAATAAATTGAGGAATTCATATTAATATTCAGTCTACAAACTTCTACCTTCTCAGATACTTCCCACGAGATTAAATTTGAATGGATTATCTCATCTTCGAAATTGAGGGCTCCTCACTTCAGACTTCCGTATGATTTTTGTAAGGACTTTCTCTTTCTTGCGCGTCAACCATACCAGATCACTTGTTTTAATTACGCAACGACACCAGAGGATTAGTAAAAGTAATCCATTTTGTGTTTCCTATAATTCTTCTAAGATCACTGTACTTTATCCCTATTGGGTCCTGGTATTAACTTTAGCACTTCGTCTTCCGATTGCTTTACTTGCATCTTATTTTGTCATTTGGAAAGTATGTAAACAGTCTTGATGAAAATTAAAACGTAAACGAGGAATTACTGAAATATGAAATTTTAGGTTTTTACATTGATATGGAAACCGCACTGTGTAGGATCGTCTGGGAAATAGCACCATTATTGACCTTCATTTTTTATATTGCAGATTGTCTTTTTCTATAGCGAAGTCTATTCACGATAGTAATGCTAGAATAAGTAAACACGTTTCTGCAACAAATATACCTACAGACTAAGGGCAATACAAAAGTTTAAGTGAAATATGTGAAAAACATATATGCACTTCAAGGAGAACCACAATAGTATATTAACATGCGCTACTTTGCTCCTGTATACCAGCATTAAAGGGAAGAAATAATACATCTTGATGCGCGAAAGTGCAGTATTAGAAAGTAAACTGAAGGGAAATGTGAAACAGGGGATAGACGGGGTTCCATGAAATAATACGTGAGCTATATAACGAATATTTATAGAGTATTAAACTTAAAGTTTAAAGTGTCTTTGTTTAGACAATAAGATAAAGAACAACTGCATGAAAGTAAATATGGCATGGCACGTGCGGTATCAAATACAACATAAGGCTAGGTAAAGAATGCCCCGTGACGTCCGCTATTCTTTCGTTTGTTAATTTAATGTTTTTCAAAGAAGAGACATCAAATAAAGACATAAAACCCTTTAATATGAAGAAGCTGGAATAATGTAAGTAGGTGACTTCCACCTTTTCTAGACGCATGCAGTTCAGTAGAGATATACACGAGGCTAGCAGCGGTGACTGTATTCTACCATTTATAAGCTATGTTGACATGAATTCCCCTAACAACATGGTGCAAATAATAGCGTTGAGAGAGGTGACTTCTTAATTTACATTCATGAAGCGTACGTTGAATATCAAGAGCGCAGTCTCTCTCTGTTTCTGTGTCACAGAAACCCGCCTGCGCGGGTGTGTGTGTGTGTGTGTGTGTGTGTGTGTGTGTGTGTGTG